>JAOVVF010000018.1:260907-272374 GCA_028565595.1 Duopalatinus emarginatus | reverse complement strand
AACTGCAAAATGCAGAACAAAACCAACTCAATCATACTCTTCTTAATAGAAATGAAACTATTAAAATGAAACTTCCCGTTTAACATCATCATTCGCCATCATCAAAACCCGAAACAGTATGTCATCCGGGAACTTTTTGCGTACTGCTTGATGCATACTGCACATTTTGACACACTAGTCACGCTCGCGTACTGTTTTCGCGTACTGTTTTCACTTACTGTTCAGTATGGAAGTATCTGATTTCAGATGCAGCCTTACTCTTACTGAAACAGCGCGCAACAAGCCTCAACATAAACTATGGGTGAATCGCAGGGCCAAATTAGAATTTGCGTTAACTGCACTATTTTTTTAATTGCAATAATTTGAGATCGCGTTAATGCTTTATTATCGTGTTAACTTTGACAGCCCTAGTAAAAACAAAAAATACTATATATTAAATATACAGACCCCACAGTAGAAACTCAATGCAACAAAAATCAGTCCACCTTCATTACTGAGGTGCCTTAGTCGGCATGGACGATAGCAGTGTTGCACAAATTTCTGGAGAGATTTTCTTACAATTTTTTGGCTGCTCTTTGCCGGAAGGGTTGCTCTACCTTTCTCTTTAAAATGCCCCATAGGTGTTTTATTGGATTCAAATTAGGTGGCATACCTGGCCAGGCCATAGTTCTCACGTTTTTTCTGGTTTTGCAGGTTTGGTATTGTAATATTCGTCTACTGCCAAGCTTCTGGAGACTGGGAGTCTTGCCTGCTGAAAAATAATAAGCATAAACCAGTCCATGCTGGTTCAAGCTGGTTTATGCTGGTGTGGTGCTGGTTTTGCTGGTTGATCAGCATGGGCAGCCACAAAATTTTGCTGGCAAAGCTGGTTGCCCAGTGTAACCTTGCTGGTTTTGTTGGTCAACCAGCACAGGCAGTCACAAAACTTTGCTGGTGAAAATTTAAAATTCAAGATTTTTATTTGTCACATATAATTTGTAGCAGGTACAAATATACAGTGAAATGAAAGATCACAAAGATCACCATGTGCTGGTCACCAGCATCCCTAGCAAAAACCAGCATGCTGGTCACCAACATCCCCTGCAAAGATCATTATGTGCTGGTCACCAGCATCCAAAAACCAGCAAAGACCAGCATACACTGGTCACCAGCATCCAAAAACAGCAAAGACCAGCATACACTGGTCACCAGCATAAACCAACATGTGCTGGTTACCAGCATCACTAGCAAAAACATGTTCAAAACACAACAAACCCTGGTCACCAAGTCCAGCATCATGCTAGTCTGTGCTCTTTTTTTGTAGCAGGGTTGTCAGCTAGTATTTTGGTCTATCCACAGGCATGTGGGTCATGGTGTGGTTTATAAATGTCATTTCCCCAACACCTTTTGCACTCATACAGCCCATATCATCACACTCCTATCTCCAGGCTTCACTGTGTATTTATTGCTGGTCCTGGCCAGGTTGATGCCAAACAAGTTGTACCCCATCAGACCCCAACAAATTTATCTTGATCTCACTTGTGCTCCAAATATTTATTAGACTTCTGTTCCTTTTTCATTAGCAAAGTTTAATCTTGTTTTGTGCTCTGATAGGGTTCAACATGTTTGGTGTAAACCTGGCTAGGACTAGCACATTGAATAGTCCTGACACTAAAGCAAGGAGGTGGGAGTGTGATGATAGGCTGTATAAGTGCAAAAAGGTGTTGGAGAGATGACATTTATCTCCAGAAGCTTGGCAGAAGAGGAATATTCCAGCATAATAACCATGTAAAGCATATTGCCAAAATCACAAAAGAGTTTCTAAAGAAGAAAAAAGTGAGAACTATGACCTGGCCAAGTATGTCACCTGATTTGAATCCATTAGAACACCTATGGGGCATTTTAAAGAGAAAGATAAAGCAACACAACCCCTCCAGCAAAGAACAGCTAAAAATTGTCTCTGAAGAAAATCTCCAGGAATTTGTGCACCACTGCTATCTTCCATGGTGAGGAGGATTGAGTCTGTCATCAAAAATAAAAGAATCTCAGTAATGAAAGGTGGACTGACTTTGGTTGCAATGAGTTCCTAGTTTGGGGCCTGAGATCCACACACACATGCATTTTTATTTGCATTAACACCTGCATTTGAGGAGAAAAACAACACTCACTTTAACAGAGAAGGAAATTTCTGTGTCGTTTTCACTGTCATTCATCACTGCAGATCAACACACGGGGAAACAAACACAACCTGAAAAACATTAATAAATATCTAGGGTTATATTACACTAACACTCAAAGAAGATACACACATACACACACACTCACTATAATTAAACACACTATAATCACTCCATTTCTATAATCACACTCATTACAATCACACACTATAATCACACACTCCCTATAATTACACACCTATTATAATCACACAATGGTGGTTCAGAGGTTAAGGCTCTGGGTTACTAATCAGAAGGTTGGGGGTTTGAGCCCCAACACCACCAAGCTGCCACTGTTGGTGCTTAATGGCCCCAACTTTATAACACAGTGGAATATGTGAAGAAAATATTTTTACTGTACAGTGTATGTGACAAAAAAGTGGCTTTTTTGTTTATTTATTTATTTATTTTATCAGAATCAGATTTATTGGCCATCATTGTATGTTAATGGCTGCACTGCAGATGACATACAGACAATATACGATATACTTTATATAAGCAATACACGGGTTATATACAGGACAGAATATACATAAAACACATGTACATATAAAAAAACAGGGTTATGGTTATACATTTGAAGCAGAAGATCAGAACAGAAGATAAAACTGCTCAGCTATTTATGAGAATGATGGCACGAGGAAATAAACTGCTCATATGTCAGATGTCCTTTCCTTTATATCAGTTTTTTTTCTATTATTTTCTTGATCATCAAATTGCTTTTAATCGTGAACTTTAACACATTTTAACACACACATACACACACACACACAAAGAAAGAGAGAGAGAGAGAGAGAGAGAGAGAGAGAGAGAGACATAGTGTATTAAAGTGCATTAAATTAACTGTAAAAGCTCTTACTTTCTGAAGGTTGTGGCGAAGTCTTTCTCTGGAAGATATTCTCTCAGCTTTATAGTCTGAAGTTAATGACTAACTGAACAATCTGGTTCCTTATCACAGTGTCTCTAAGAGATTATCTGCTCTGAACCCAGTTACTGCTGTTTATCAACTTCACCTCATGTAATAAACAGGACGAAACTTTCTGAAGAAACAGCAAGCCCGGAGAGAGCTAAAAGATTTAAATTCTATAATTTATAAAATATATCATTTATAAAAGAAAAAAATCCCAAGAGAAACATTCACATAAAATTAAAGCACAACAAAAAAAAATAAGACAACTTATAAACAGTAGGACTAGTTATGATGAACTCCACCACAGGGTGGCGCTGCTGAGCTGCTAAACAGCGGACAAAGAGACAAACAGAATATTGGGGGGGAAAAGACAATTCTTGATAAGTATGGGCTGCTAGAAAGGACCTAGGCATGCAGACTACTTCTACAAACATTTGTGAAAAAATAGGTTGCTCTCAGTAACTCAGTGAATTCCAGCATGGTACAGTGATAGCATGTCTCCTGTGAAGTCCATTCGTCAAATTTCTTCCATATTAAATATTCCAGTCAGATGCAGTGGTGTAAAGCACCTGAGACTCTAGAGCAGTGGAGATGTGTTCTCTGGAGTGACGAATCACGCTTCTCTGTCTGCAATCTGGTAGATGAGTCTGGGAAAGGAACTTTTGATGGACAATTTTGGACAATTTGGTGCTCTCAACTTTGTGGGAACAGTTTGGCACAGCCACTTCCTGTTTCAACATGACTATACACCAGTGCACAAAGCAAGGTCCATAAAGACATGGATGAGCGAGTTTGGTGTGAAAGAACTTGACTGGCCTGCACAGAGGCCTGAGCTCAACCCGATAGAACTCCTGTGAGATGAATTAGAGTGGAGACTGTAAGACTGAACTGAATTGAATTGAATTGTAGAGTTGTTGAGACAAGTGCATTTGGTTTCAGAGTTACTGAAAGAAGTGCACTTGGTTATAGAGTTACTAATAAAACTGATTTTGAATTTACTGCGACAAGCTTACTTGGTTTTAGAATTGTTGGGACAAGTTGTAAATTTACTGGGGGAAATGCGCTTGGTTTTGGAGTTACTGGGTGAAGTGCACTTGGTTTTAGAGTTGGTTTAGAGTGGGGCAGCCGTGGCCTAGTGGTTAGGGAACCGGTCTCGTGGCCAGAAGTTTGCGGGTTCAATCCCCAGGGCAAGACACAACTGAAGCAAGGCACCTAACTGCTCCATGGGCGTCATGGTTCGGGGCTGACCCCTGCTCCGGGCAAGTGTGTTCACTGGCCCCTAGTGTTCACTAGTGTGTTTGTATGTTTCACTGCACAGATGGGTTAAATGTGGCACGCAGTAGGCAAATAGCTCACTTTCACTTATTGTTAGAGTTACTGCGATAAATATCCTTGTACTTTGAATTACTTGAAGCACTGCATTTGAATTTAGAGTTCCTAGGAATAGTACACATGGTTTTAGAGTTACTAAGACAAGTGCACTTGGTTTTAGAGTTACTGGCAGACACAGACTTGCTTTTAGAGTTACTGGGACAAGTGCATTTAGATTTAAATTTACTCTGAGAAGTGCACTTTGTTTTATAATTACTGGGAGACACACTTGGTATTAGAGTTACTGTGAGAAGTGCACATAATTTTAGAGTTACTGAGAAAATTGCACTTGAGAGATACTGGGAGAAGTGTACTTGGATTTAGAGTTACTGGAAGAAGTGCACTTGATTGTAGGTTTACTGGTAAAGTGAACTTGGATTTGGAGTCAATAGAAGAAGTGCACTTGTTTTTGAATTTACTGGGATGAATACACTTGATTTAGAGCTGTTGGGACAAGTGTACTTGGTTGTAAAGAGTACTTGTTTGGTATTAGAGTTACTGGGAGAGGTAAACTTGTATTTGGAGTTACCGGAATTAACTGGAATAAGTGCACTTGGTTTTAGAGCTACTGAGAGAAGTGTACTTGTTGTTGAATGAGTGGATGAGTGCACTTGGTATTAAAGTTACTGGAAGAAATGCAATTGGTTTTAGAGTTACTAGGAGAAGTGCAGTTGGATATAGAGTTACTGGGAGAAATGCACTTATGTTGAGAGTCACTGGGACAAGTGCACTTGGTTGTAAAATTACTGAGACAAGAGTACTTGGTTTTAGATTTACTGTGAGAAGTGCACTTGGTTTTAGACTTACTGTGAGAAGTGCACTTGGCTTTAGACTTACTGTTAGAAGTGCACTTGAATTTAGGCTTACTCTGAGAAGTGCACTTGAATTTAGATTAACAGGAACTGGTTCTGCAGCTGTTTCAGTTTTAAATCATTTCCATCAGTGATCAATGAGTTGTTCCTGTTTTGAGTGAAGTGCCCTCCAGATGCGCACTCTGTCTGACATTAAGGGGCTTTTTGGAAAAATGTGGCTTCAAAGTGGACTTGAGGAAATTGAAACATGACGAACAAATATCTGTATGACACTCTGTGAATTTCAGGTTCAGTTTAGCAAGGCGGAAATGTAAAAAATGCAAAGACGCGAAGGATAAAAGAAAGAAAGGAAAAGAGAAAGAATAAACGAAAGAAAGAAGAACATATATTAATGGTCTTCGCCATTAATGTTGGTTGGTTATTGTTAATATTGTTAATGTTAAAGTCAATGTTATTTTCAGTGTTAATTAATTTGAATTCTAATATTTCTTTTAATAATAATATTTGTATTAATTTAATATTAATGACAATGCAAAAGTTAAATTTAATATGCATTAATAAGTTAGTGTTAGTAATTGGTTACTGTTCATTTTACTTATTTATTGTTAATGGTAATTAATGTTAATGACAATGTTAATATTAATTAAAGCTGGTGTTAATGTAACTCTTAAGTAATGTTAATGTTAGAGTTAATGTTATTAATTAATATGAATGATAATGTTAGTGTTTTGTTAATCTTAGTGTTACTGTTATTAATAATTAATCATTTATATTGTGATTTTAATAATTTATATTTATATAGTGATTTTTAATATGAATACGTGTTAATGATAGTATTCCTTCATTCCACCATTAGTTAATGTTAACTCTACTCAAAGTTAGTGTTCATGTTAATTATGTTAGGCTATTGTTAATATTTATTAATGTTAGTGTTAATATTAACTGCCCCCACCCCTCCATTGCCCCCCAGATTTTGTGTTTAAATCAACTTGCCAGTGTCGTATCTGAGGGGCTCTTCCACATCATGTCAGACTCCACCAGTGTTACTGAATGTCCCCATAAGCCAAAGTGACTCTGGGCTTAAACAATTACTGTTATTAATTCATTTGAATTTGTAATCTTTACATCATTTGTTATACTATACAAAAATCTGTAAAATAAAAAAAGTATTGTACCAGCACACATTTTTTTACCAGATTTTTTTCAGTAAAGTACAGTGGGCAGGAAAATATCCTTATTTTATGTATTTCCATTATTTTACCTTTTCTTCTTTTGTAGCATAATAATAATAAGGTTTATACTGTAAAAAATCTGTAATAAGGGGAATTTCTGTTGAAATTCAAGTGAAGAATATATCATAAAACTTTTTTATTTTATTTTTTAATTTCCTATTCATATCACAATTCTCACTTATTCCTATTTCCAAGTTGTACTAGAGCTTCTATCAGTGTAATGCTAATTTAATTAAAGGGGGGGGGTTATTGAAATTAATCACAATTAGATAATCTTTATTTACATAAGCAAAGTGTACACTTCAGTCATTAGTGTTTAGGTTTAAGTTTTAAACAAGGTTTAAGACACATGCAACATTTTTATTTCCTTACCTCATATATCAATTTAAGCCAGTATCATTCGCTCTGCTGTCAAAATTAATGCATAAATCAAGACCTGAATATATTTCTGGCTTTAAACTATGACTATCGACTTGTCCACCCATTATGTTTTACTGACCCCTCCAAGAAAAGCAGTACCGTGGCTGGTTAACAGTAATATTAATGTTAACAAAAGCATTAATATTAATGTTAATCAAAGTTTATGTCAATGTTAATGTTAGTTAATATAACTGTTAATATTAATGTTAATCAAAGTTAACATTAATGTTAATGTTTGTGTTAATAAAATGTTAAAACATTTTTTCAAAGACATGAATTTCAATGTTGATTATAAAAATTTAATGCTAATTATAAACACATGATAAATACAGAATGTTTTAAAGACTGTGGATTTACTGAAGAAAAGAAAAGAAAAGAAAAGAAAAGAAAAGAAAAGAAAAGAAAAGAAAAGAAAAGAAAAGAAAAGAAAAGAGTTAAAGAGAAGATGTCTCAGTGCTCACTGTTCTGTCCATGTCCACGTCTCGCACACTTTAAACACTGCTGTCATGGCCACATGTGTAAGCTCTGATGACTCATTGTGGAAAAAAGTAAATAAAGATCTGATCCTGTTCTGACTGAAATGTACACAGAATGAAGCAGATGATCAGTGGAATCTCCAGCACACCTTCTGTTAGACATTAATCAAATGAAAGCCGTGTGTCCTTCAGACTTCATGAACATCAGGCTGTATCACACAGACGCAGAACTAGACACAGGGTGAGATTGGACATTCCTCCCATCTGAGGAATAAAACACAAATGGAAGGGGGGCAGAGAGAGAGAGAGGGGAAGAGAGATAGTATATGTGTGTGTGTGCTTAGCCTAGTAAATATGTTGTTTAATGATTTAATTTAATACATGTTAGTGATGTATTCAACTAATGTGAGACTGAGCAGCTGTAAATACATCCACCGTCAGCTCTATGTCCTGATCTTGTGATCTCTCAGGACTCTCGAGACCTCACTACTTCACCTCCTACCTTCACCTCCTGACAGCTCTGCTCCTGCTCACCATCTGACCTCTGCAACTGATCTCAGGTTTTACACCACCCCACTGTTACGCTCCCTTCATCAGCTTCCTGCATCAAATGTTCGCCTACAAAGCCACAAACAGACCTCCACCTACGTTAAAGCACCTCCTGCTCTGTACCATGCTCACTCCCACCCTCGAACACACCCTTAAATAATGAACATCTGTGTAAAAATCCTGTAAAATAAAAACCGTTTCATACGAAATATACACTTATATACTTACATACTCATACAATTTTATACTTATATACATTTACACTTATATACTTACACACTTATGCACTTTTACACTTTTTACACGTTTTATACGTTTATAAACTTATACACTTATATACTTATACACTTATATACTTATACAGTAATATATCCATACAGTTACACACTTATATACTTATACAACTATACACTTATATAGTTATATAGCCATACATCAATATACTTATATACTTATACACTTATATTTTTATATACACTCATACACTCACTTCAATTTTCCACTGTATAGTTATTTATTATTATTTTTATTATTATTATTGTTATTTATTATTTAAGGGTTTTAGTTCTGCTCAACCTTGATGGCAGGTTGTGATGATGTGTAAATTAAATTCAATACAATTTTATTTGTATAGTGCTTTTATCAATGTAAGTCACTCTGGATAAGGGCGTTTGACAGATAGTTTAAAAAAAATCACTTTTGTGTTCACTTCACTGCTGCACTGTACATAGTGCACTTGGGTTCCTGTCAGTTTCACATGTTGTCCTTGTATCTGTATGGGTTTCCTCCAGGTTCTATGGTTTTGTCTCACCCTCTATCTTTTCCTTTTCTTGAGTTTGAATGTATATAATTTTAAATTTGTAAATAAATTTAGTTTCTTCTGTTTTACAGTAAATAAAATTAATAATTTAGATAATTTATAAGAATTATAATAATCTACTGAATACAAGCAGGCTTTTAGAGTGAGTCTTTCTCTGAAATTTCCAGGGAAGTGTGTATAGTTTTTTTTGCAGTCGTGTGTGTAGACGTGTGATTTGTAAGTGTGAGATCTGGATTTAATAAAACACAAACCAGTTTAGGAGAACCTACAGCGGTGCAATACACACTCCAGCCTCATCCTTTATTACCCCTTCACATTTCCATCCTCCAATAAAAAATATGTTCAGACACTCATCTTGTTTACTTTGAGCAGGGTGCGTCCTTGAACGTGTCCAATCAGTGATGCCGGTAGGTGGGGCCTGTGAGGGCCAAGCTGGTCTTTATAAATGTGCTGTAAACCAGATGGTGGTTAAAACTGAAGCTGACTGAAGGATCAACTACAGAATTTTGCTCTTTAAGCAGTGAATAATAAGGTACTGTCTTTTTTATTATTTACTGAATAATCAGACAGAAACTCAGACCTTTTACATTAAAATCTTTTGGTTATGTTGTAGAGAGAAACGAGAAGTGGTAGATCAGGACCAGAGGACTCAGAGATCAGAGACAGAAGATCATGAGAGAGGAGGATAGTTGTGGAGATTTTCCTAAAGGCGGAGTGATTCCCCGGGACGAAGATGCGGAACGCCACAATAATAAATGTCCCGTTGTTGTGACCCGAAAACGACTGACGAGCCCTAAGAAGGAGTTCAACACTGATCTGCTTGCTGAAGATAAAACCATCACACCGTCCATCCCTAAACGTCCCAAAAAGAGCTCTCCATCTCCTTCTTCATCCTCTTCCTCATCCTCGCTGGTGCCGTTGGTAAGCTCGGTGTCTCCACTTCCTGCTCAGCAGTTTGAGGATCTTCATTCTCAGAGAGTCATCGCTAATGTGAGGGAACGTCAGCGCACACAGTCTCTGAATGATGCCTTCGCTTCACTGAGGAAAATCATCCCCACGTTGCCGTCTGACAAGCTGAGCAAAATCCAGATCCTTAAACTCGCCTCACGTTACATCGACTTCCTCTACCAGGTGCTTCAGAGTGATGATGGACAGATGGATGCCAAGATGGCGAGCTGTAACTACCTAGCACATGAGAGACTAAGCTACGCTTTCTCTGTGTGGAGGATGGAGGGAGCCTGGTCCATGTCGGCCACTCACTAACTCCAACACTTCGTCTAATTTATATTAACTCTGTGAAGCCACGGACACTCAGATGGGTTTCATAGTTTTAATAAATGCTACAAGTGCTAAGCTTGCCCTATTACCATGACCATGCCCCTCATCCTGACCACGCCCCCTCACATGCTTATTCCTAACAAGTCTAGTATACAACAAAAGACTTTACTCACCGTATCATCATAATTTAACATTCTTTCGACTCTGATTCTGTATTCTGACAAATCTAAAACAAGTGTATTGAAAATGTTCTTATTATGAGCTCATTAGCGACGCCACAGCTAACCCGAAGACCGCTCCTATCAGGAACGTTATCAAAGCTCCTGATCTTTGACCCTGAATCTCAAATCTGATGCTCTTTTTCTGTCTGAAAAAAAGGTGCATTGTGGGTATTCTGTAGATTACCAGCCTGTTGCAGTGCATTGTGGGATTTCATTAATAAACTAAAGTCTAAATTGTTCACTGGACCGCAAAGCAACAGAACTCAGAGAGCACTACAGGTGAGTTTGTGATGCGTGCGTATGTGTGTGTGTGTGTGTGTGTGTGTGTGTGTGTGTGTTAGTGAGCAGTAAATGTTAGATTTCAAATATTTAATACATTAGGATATTGCAGATAATTTCATAAACATCACACTGCATTTATAAATGTATACATTTTTCATACTAAATAACAAACAATTTTAAAAACATCTTATAACCATCATAACAACAGGCTGCAGGGATTTGTGTATGTAGTTTGTTAGACATTTATTTGTTTATTGACATAAAAGTGAGAATTTAAACTGACAGAATATAAATTACAGGATCTACTGTATAGATTTCTGAATTTTATGGTTTTATTGTTGTTAGATGTTAGCTGTTGGAAATGGGGTTTGATGTTAGAAAGGGGTTTATTATACATATTTTATTATTAATATTATATTAATACTGCAATGATTATAATTAATTAGCCTCTGGTTAGCTTCATTGTTGATTATTTATTTAATTAAACATTTTGGATTTCTGAAAGAGAATAAATATTTTGTACAAAATGCTTTGTATTTAATTAGACTCTTTAACATCATAAAGAACTGTTTATAGATTCATTCATTCAGATTTTATTAAGTCATTATTTTTTTTGATAAAGCTTTCTTTTATTAAATAGCTGAGATTATCACCTGTGAGGTAAAGTGAATAAATAATCAGTTAAAAAATAAAAATAGAGATAAATTTTATTAAAATGTATATAAAACTAATTTCAAAAATTCTTTTTCTTCTTCTTCTTCTTCTTCTTCTTCTTATTATTATTATTATTATTATTATCATTGCTGTTATAGTTGTTGTTCGTTACGAATGAAATTGAAATTTACTTTACTTTGATATGTGTTTAATAACCTGTTTCCGATTATTAAATTTCATTTACAGA
>JAOVVF010000018.1:177230-190653 GCA_028565595.1 Duopalatinus emarginatus | reverse complement strand
CAAAGAGACACAGAGAGACACAGAGAGACACAGAGAGGCAAAGAGAGACACAGAGAGACACAGAGAGACACAAAGAGACAAAGAGAGACACAGAGAGACAAGTCTTTTTTTATAATGTTTTCACATCAGTAATTTTCTCTTCACTTCTCTTACAGATCGGATCTCTCAACCAGGGTCTGGGATGTGTAAGTCTTTCTCTGTGTCTCTGTTTCTGCAGCTGAAAATATAAAAATAAAAGTTTAAAGTACAAAATGTGTGTGTGTGTGTGTGTGTGTGTGTGTGTGTGTGTGTGTGTGTGTGTGTAGGTTTTATCTCTTCCCCATCGGAGGTTGGTGTGTTATTGCCGGTTGTTTGAAGTTCCAGATCCCAATAAGCTTCAGAAACTCGGCCTTCATCAGCGGGAGATCTTCCTCTTTAATGATCTTTTAGTGGTGAGAGATGAAGATCTCAGACAGAAACACGCTGACACACACTGATGATCGGTTGTCTTCCTCTCAGATCTTCACCTCACACTTTTTCTATTTTGTAGGTAACTAAAATCTTCCAGAAGAAGAAGAACTCGGTGACGTACAGTCTCAGACAGTCCTTCTCTCTGTACGGAATGCAAGTTCTTCTCTTCGAGAACCAGTGTAAGACTTTTCTACAGGAACCCAGTCTTCACAACCGCTACGTTTCACAACCGCTACGTTAGCATACTAAATCATACTAAATCATATTAAATCATATTAAATCATCTTTAAAGTCCTGACGTTGTGGCTGCAGTAATTTCACCCTCTCTGTATTTCCTTCTTCTTGGCTGCGTCTCTGTTTTTCCTGAATTACATTACCCTTTTATTATTTCCTGCTCTGATCTGTACCATGTTCCACAGCCAACGCTAACATTCTTTTAGCTAACAGCTAGCCAAAACTTACACTATTGTATCACAATAAAAACTCAATACTCCATAAAAATGACATTATAAATAATAATGGATGTATTTCTATGAATGCATATGAATACTGGGTCACGGCTGAAAGCTAACACACAGAGCCAGGATGTACAGGACGTTAATGCTAACGAGGGAAATAAACTAGCTGATGTAGATGTAGACACTGTTTTTGTACATTTTAAATAGGTTAGATAAACATGTTTTTGCAGTGCTAGCATGCTAAAAAAAAAACAGCTATTATATAAACACAGAATTTAGCTCACAGATGAACTGGTGCGTTAAATTACACGTTATTGGCGGAATGCTAGCAAACCAACAGAAATAACAAAAATAAAACAGAACCCTATTGTGTGGTTGTTTTTACTTTTTTTACTCACACAAACAAATAAGACAAAATTAAATGTTAACGTTCTTCTGTGTTACGAAGATGAAAAAACCTTTCAGAACAACCCGCCATCAGCAGACATCATGACAGTTAGCATTAGCAGTAATTAATGAAAGCTGTATGATGGCTACACTACACTGAGGAACCATTAAAGATGTAACCATAGCAACCGCCTTAAAATGATGACATCCTAATAAAGCTTTTTTACTAAAGCTGAGCACAATGGAGCCCTCAGGGAACATATCCATGACATCCAGCAGGTCAGACTCATCGTCAGTCTCAGTACTGAGGTCTACGATGTATGTGATGTGGATATTTATGATGATGATGTGTGTGATGCGTGTTCTGTTTTTTTATAGATTATCCTAATGGTATTCGGCTCACATCTGCCATCCCGGGTGCTGATGTGAAGGTCCTCATCATTTTCAATGCCCCGAACCCTCAGGACCGTAAGAAGTTCACAGACGACTTGCGAGAGTCCATCGCTGAGGTCCAGGAGATGGAGAAGTACAGGATCGAGTGTAAGTAGATCTGATGTTAGTCACTGCTTATAAAGGGAAAAATTTAAGAAGTTCTGAGTGAAGCTGCAGAGCAGCTCAAGGTCTCAGTCTCACAAACCACTCAGGAACCATCAGGAACTCACAGGAAGCATCAGGAACTCACAGGAACCTCCAGGAACTCAGAAATCAGTGAAATCTGGAGAGGAAGAATGTCTTTATTTCACTCTCCCATCTCCATCACACACACGGTTTCCATAGTTACAATTTCACAATTACTAAATCACTATAATGGATTTCAATAATAGATTTTTTCAGCTCGACCACTACAGTAGTAGAAGGTCCTCTAGGCCACCGTACAGGAAGCTAGTTATCATCTCTGTTTGTCTGAATGAGGCCGCGAGCATGGAGTCAGATTCAGATTAAATTATATAAAATATAAACACTGTAATGCACAATAACTTTAAATATCTGTGTTTTATTTTCAGTTTGAGGTTTAATGCACTGTGGTAGACTGAAGTCTGTGTTTACTTTTATATTCACAAAAATTAATAAACATTAATTATTAATTAATTTATATTTATCACAATTTTATTTTTGGTATAAATATAAAATGATGCAAAAAGATTTGATACAGTAAAGAACCTAAACGTATTGTTTTAAATAAATGTTTTGTTTGTTTACATTGTTGTTTCATCTTCAGCCACATCATTAAAAAATCGATTCTGAATCAAGTCGTGACCCCAAACATCTGAATCGAATCAAATCTCCAGACACTGAGATTCACACCCTAATATATATATATAATTATATAAATGTCCTCATTTAAAATATTTTCCACCCAGCAGCTAAATAAAGCCTTCTCAGGTTGTTGGACACTTTGAGTGTTTCACAGTCTGGTTGCGCCCCCTGGAGGACATTTACAGCAGCACAGAGAGTTTATTATAAAACTCATCAGAATTATTCTGTGTATTATTCAAATGATTTAATATTTAATATATTCATATTTATAATTTTGGTTAAATAATAACAAATGTTTAAAGAGTATATGTTAATCAAGCATTTGCACATTTAATTATTATTATTATTATTATTATTATTATTGTTGTTGTTTTGTTGTTGTTGTTTTTATTTTATTATTATTATTATTTTTATATGATGATTTAGTTTTATTTAGTATAATTATATGTGTTAAATTTAATGATGTGTTAAGTCGGTCATTCTCTCATGCGCTGAGATGAGATGTTAGTGATGTAATATTTCTGGACGGTGTGATTTCAGGTGTTTTTGTAAATCAGATGTTTATAGTAACTAACGTTCAGGTTCTTCACCTTCACAGCCGAGTTGGAGAAACAGAAAGGTGTGGTGAGGCCCAGTATGTCCCAGAGCATGTCCGGTCTGAAGAAAGAGGCGGGGAACGGGACCATGGGCCGAGCCAGCCTGGATGACACGTACGCCATGGGGGACGGGTTAAAGAGGAGCGCGCTCAGTAGCTCTCTGAGGGACCTGTCAGATACAGGTGAGTTCTGGAGGAAACACTACAGGAGTGTATATTTATACAGGTGTAGATGGACATGTGTGTGTGTGTGTACTGAACTGAACTGTGTGTGTGTGTGTGTGTGTGTGTGTGTGTGTGTGTGTGTGTGTGTGTGTGTGGAGGTGAAAACTCAGATGTGGAGTCTGATGTGATTAAACTATCATAAAAGTTTTCCAGTGAATTCTGGTCTGAATAAATAAATAAATAAATAAATATATAAATAAATAAATAAGTAAATAAATAAATAAATAAATAGAAAAATCAATACACAAGTGATTATGTAATAAAAAACGTGAAGAAAAACATTTATTTACTTCTTTTTAATAAATCAACAAAGGATTCTTTTGCTATGTAAATAAATTGTAATAAGAAAGTAAATAAATAAACAGATTTGATGTAATTATGTAAATGAGGGCATAAATAAACATATCAATAAATAAATAAGGAAATAAATAATTTAATATTTTAATAAGTGAGTAAACATGCACATGCATAAAGTAAGTAAGTAAAAAAAATAAAAAGAAATGATTTAACAAGTAAATTATTTATAAAATGTACTTTATAAGTAAATGAGTAGATTTGAGCTAATAAATAATAAATAAATAAGTAGGTAAATATATCTAACATACATCAATCAGCCATAACATTAACACCTGACAGGTGACGTGAATGTCACTGATCGTCTCATTACAGTCACACCTGTCATGGGGTGGGACACATTAGACACCAGGTCAACAGTCACGTCTCAAAGGTGATGTGTCAGAAGCAGGAAAAATGGGCGAGAGTGAGAATCTGAGTGACCAGACTGTGACGTCTAGACGTCTGGGTCACATCGTCTCCATAACAGCAGGTCATGTGGGGTGTGTCCCAGGATGCAGTCGTTAATACCTACAGAAAGTGATCCGGTGAAGGACAACTGGTGACCCAGTGACAGGGTCATGTGACCAGAAGATCTACAGAAGGATCAGATCCTGAGGTCTTGGTGTCAGATCCACAGAACTCAGAGGTGATGTGGAGTTCAGGTCTCGACGGTCAGGTGACGGTGTTAATGTTATGGCTGGTGTTTGTATATAAGGTCTATAAATAGGTAAGGAACACATCAGTATACGAGATGATATATACGAACAGATTATGAATTATGATTATTATTGATGTAATTAAGGTAATGTTTAATGATGACTGGGATTAAATAAACTCCTGAACTGAGACCTGATCATCAGTCTGATCTCAGCTTGGTTTTATATTTTATTTATAATATATATATATATATTTATGATCTAGTTAATAGTTTTGTTGTAGTGTGGATCTGATTGTATTTTCTGAAACACAGATCACCTGTGTCCTGTTCACCCGTCAGCGTCCTCACTCTGTCCTCATCTTTATAACATCTCATACGTTCAGTCTGTGATGTTTCATGGTTAATGATGTAACTGCTGAATCATCAAAAATCATACATCTACGATCAGAGGTCCAACTGACGACCATGTGGATCTGATCAAAGGCACTTGAGGTCATGTGACACTTGGCTCGGGAATGTTAGTAAATTCATTTATTATAAAGCCAAGATAAAGTCCTAAAGTCTCCAAGTGCTGTTGTTTGATCTCGGGTCTGTTTGCGGTCAGTTGGCCGTCAGTAATTATGGAATAAAATCCATAAAATTAAAATAAATATAATGACTAACATTTACATCTCGGAGGTACAACTCCTGTCAGGTTGTACCTGGTAAAAATGACCCCTTAATCCCTCCCCCCCACCAAACTCCACCCCTTAAAGCCCCACCCCTTTATATCTCCGCCCCCACCATTCTGCCTGGTCCTGGTTGTTGGACACTTATGAAGTCCTCCATTATTTAAAGCTTTTAGTTGTGGTGTGAGACTCAGTCGTATGACAGACTGTGGTCTCCACCTCCTTCTCAACCTTCTACCTTCCTTTACTACCTGATCATAAGGTTCAACTCAAGCTGACTTGCTCACGTGTCCATGTCCGTGTCTCACACGTGACTTTATCCCAGCCCTCACCTTCTGTAATGAACCGGGATTTGATCCACATCCTGATATTTAATCTTCCTCTGTGTCGGAGTGAAATCCTGTTATTATCCTCTGTAAAACTGAAACTGAGAATTTCTTATAAAATGATCAATTCTATAAAAATCTTATATAAAATTATAAAGTTTGATTGGATTTAAACCACGTTTGCATTCAGTGTTAAAGCTGCCATAACGAACAACTCTTGAAAGAGCGTCACATGACTTTGTGAATGTTTTAATAAACCTGCTGTTGACTGTGACGTCACTGCACCACTGATCACCATCATGTTTAATCAGAGTTTATTTTAAATATAATAAAGCACTAAATCCCACACAATTCAATTTATTTGTTTAACACTTTTAATTGTGGGCTCTTTGACCTCTGACCTCTGACCTCTGACCCTTATCGTCTATAATGAACCCTGTCTCTTATAGTTAGTTGAAATATTGTAAAAAATGTGAATAGTGCATAAGTTTGTGCACCAAGAAACCAATCAGAACTCTGGAAAAAGGGTCATGTGACTCCACCCTCCCCTTGCCCTTCCCCTTCCCCCGACCTCTGACCTCTGACCCTGATCCATAACGATCCTCCATGAGGCTTGCTGTGTTGCTCCCATTTCCCTTTTGGCACGTCCTATGACGAAGAGCGTGTCCACCACTAGCCCCGCCCCATTCTGGTGTGATGCCCATCTCTAATCTGTGGTATTGCATGTCTCGGGCAGGCAAGCGCGGGCGCCGCACCAGTGCAGGATCACTAGACAGCAATATGGAAGTAAGTAGGAAGCAGTGGATGTTTCTCTGCTCCAGAACATTTAACCAGAAAACAAACCCGAGCGAAAGGAACCCCTAATCAAGAGAATGACTTCTTTTCTTATCCTCTTGCTCCCTGTGACGCTTCATAACTCCTTACGTTGTTTTGTAGTAGCGATGCCTAACCTGCCTGCCTGCCTGCTCACACGCATGCATGAACTGCTTGCAGAACCCTGAACATCTTCTCCGTGTTCCTTAAAGCAAGCATGTTCTCCACTAACCCTCGCTCCACCTCCACCGTCTTGTCTGCTTCCATCTTCATGTGGTTCCTCGTCCTGTCAGGACGTCTTCACGGGCATGACCTTCAGACGTTCGGCTCCATCCATTAAAACTTTAAACGCCCGACTTCTAAACCCTGTGTTAACACTAGCAAGGGACTCGGGTGGGTGTGGCACTTGTGGGTGTGGCCTGTATATCTTTTGATGAGCCACTGTATAATTTCCTTGTGATTTTTAAGATTTAAACTAGCTTTAGCCTACAGGTATGACTGATGTGTGTGAAGATCCGTTACCTCTTTCCAAGGTTCCTCCTGTAGTTATCAGTGAAAAAACATCTGATCACGTGTCACATGATCATCTGGGATTTGTTCCTTTCACAAATTCACATCTAATCTGCATAAAATTAAAATTAGTTTTCTTTTACACTGATTGGACGTAGAAACGCGTGATGATCCGTCACCGTGTCTCTTGCTAGCATGAAGATAGGTCCAGAAATGAGCCTGTAATCAGACACACGCTAATCAGACCTCAGTGTTAGGATGTGGATTTCATCATCATACATCTTCATCACTCATACATTTACACCTCATGGCCTTGTGTCAGATGTTAGAGAAGATACGGGTGGAAGTGATGATAGATCAGCAGTAGAACTTTATAAGGTGTAAGTTAGAAGGTGTAGAAGAGTAAAGACACACAGTACTGAGTGTTTACAGGAGGTTCAGAAGCAGTAGACTGTAAATAAGAGTTCTGATGGATCTACAAGATGCAGGTGAGATGAAACACTGAAGCACTGAAGGCTTTTCTCCTTCTGCATGTCAGCGATCTGCTCCCACCATCCTCCTGAGATGCATGTGAGAGTTCTCCCCAGGCTTCTTCTACAACATCTCATTTCTCTGGGATATTTCAGTGTTTAAAGGAGGATTCCACCTTAAAGATACACAATCCACAGAGCAGACGTTTACTCAGGTGTTCTTCAGAGGTCAGACACCATCTGGGACAAACTGAAGGACCTTTAGTGGGACTGGTCTACCTAATGTCTATGAAGATAGTCTACACAAATATGGTCAGAAGTTTGAGTTGAACTGAGATAATTTAAGGGAACTGGTTTGAAGAAAACAAAACCAGAACATTTCATGTAACAGTGATGGAGGAGAAACGTTCTTGAAGGTTTCCTCAGGTGGTCAGTTGTTCCAGGGGTTCTACTTTAGATTCTTGAGGTAATGAATTAAACAAGACCAGGTTCTTTACGGGTTCTTTAGATGTATATTAGTTACGGATTACTTTTTAAACTGTCTGCTGTAAAGTTTTAAGATTTTCTTTACAGGGACGTAAAAAAAAAGTTCTTTGGTTCGTCCTTCTGTTTTAAGGTCTTAAATGGAACCTCTAAAGCAACGGTGCACATCTTCAGTCTTGGAGGGCCATGTCCAACACTGTGTGGACTCACACCTCCTTACACACCCCTGATTACACTGTCAGACTTCATAGGTGTGTTTAAATAGAAAAAAACTCTGAACTGTGCTGGACGTTTGCCTTCTGTGACCTGAGAGGTGCAGCCCTGATCTATAAACGTTTCTTCATTTTATTCCATTCTAGAGAACCCTTAAAGGCAGGTTTCTGAGTGATGGAGCGTGAGACGTGAGACATGAGATGTGAGACATGAGCGTCAGGGTTTCTCCAAATTAGATCTGATGTTTGGTGGAATTCTTCTTTAAACACTTTTTCTACATGTCTTCTCCTCACATCTTCCTTCAGTTGGATCAGTTACACACACACCTTCACTCTGATTATTAAACACACACACATGTTTACAGATGAGATGTGAGACCACTGAGACCATGTTATTAAACTTCTACCTGCTCTTAGAGCTTCATAGAAATATAGAAATGTTTATTTTATAATGCTTTTTTTACTGACATGGCGACCACAGAGAAACTGGAGGTTCTTTAGCATCAGTATAATCTGATAAAAGTCACATTCAGATTTTATTATTTCTCTGATCAGAAGCTCCCCAGATTTCAAGCTGGTTCCGAGAGCTCGTTTCGGTCCTGTAGAGACGTTCAGGTCTCGTATTAAAGACAGAATGGTTTCTGTTGTTGCCATGTTGGTGAAAAAGGTGATGGAGATCTTAAGATCCTAGAAGAGAATTGATGAAGTTTCTCCTCAGCCCATGGCGAGGTGTTTGGTATTGTTTTGTATGTTTAAGGTGACCATGTTTTTCTCGGACCTTCTCAGGGCTCCATCATTAGCAGTCCTCCTCCACCGCTGCCCCAGAGATCATCGTCCAGCCGCGGGGGCGCTTCTCGACCACACTACTCCAACGCCAACCCTTCGTCGTCCTCCTCTTCCACGCTGTTGGGTTCGCTCTTTGGCAGCAAGCGAGGAAAACCTCCTCCTTATCCTGCACTACCTGCTCCTCCCTCCTCCTCCTCGCACCAGCCTGCCCCCCCCACCCTCATCTGCCACAAGCCCCATCCCACCAACCTGCACCACACCGCCCAGGCCCACATGGAGGCTCCACGTTCTCAGCACTGTTCTCTTCCTCAGAACCCTCCACCCTATCGACACCACCACCACTATGACCCGCCTCCTGTCGGGCTCCGGTTTCACCGTCAGCACTCGGGCCACGCCTCTGCTCCGCAACATCACCCTCAACTCGCTCAAAACCACCTTCATCAACACCAACACCATCGTCATCAGCACCACCATCAACACCAACATCGAGAGCAGCAGCTCGCCTCGTCGTCAGCACCGTGTCCCGTCAGCACCAAACCCAAACACTGTGGCATCAGTACGGTGGTATAAGGATGCGACCGGAGCCTCCGGGACATTCCGGAACGTTCATTTCTGAGGCGAGGGTCTTGAGTTTGGAGATGGTTTCAGAGATGTCTGATGTCTACACGTAAGCAGAAGCTCTGATGCGTCTGCTGGAGGAATTTCCAGGGCGGTTGAAGAGACGGAGGGAGAATTGAAACGTCTTCTGAGAGCACGCTCACACTTGGTTTTTTTTAGGTTCCAAAAACTGGCACCTCCTGGAGGGTTGGTGAAGTGAAGGGCCGAGCTGCTGGTCTCCTGCCTGGTGGTCCTGACACTGTATTTATTCCGCTGTGGAGAAACAGAAACACGCTCCATGTTGTCTTCTGAGAATCATTTATAAATGTGCCAATAATCCCAGTGTGTGTACTCGACTGTGTGTGTGTGTGTGTGTGTGTGTGTGTGTGTTTGACCTGTATCCTGTGTGTTCTAGTGCTTAGTGTTAAACTACATCCACAATAAGATCTTCTATATACTGTACAAATTTCTGTCTGTGTACACACACACACACACACACACACACACATATAGATATATATAAATATATATAAATACATATTCAGAGTTTTTTATTACAGTCAAATAGAAATGAAATATTAGGCTAAAGTGGTGCAGTGGAGGTCGAACTGGACTGTACAGATGTTCAGACTGGACTGTACAGATGTTCAGACTGGACTGTACAGATGTTTGGAGAAATATTTTAGATGCCTCTGCAATATTACAGTACAATATAAACTGGTTTTAGGATCAGGAGCATCTGCACTGAGTTATAAAGTGATAGATGAAGTGTAGAAGCTGCCTGGTGAAGCTACAAAAACCACAAACCAGGAGCTCGACAGCACTTTTATAGACATTCAGATTCAGATTCAGATTCAGATGTAGAATTAGAATTAGAATTAGAATTAGAATTCAGTAGGTTTGAATTTTACAGTGTGAGGTTTCGTCCCACTCAGTCAGCACTTCTCTAATTTGATCTTTTTCCCCCTTTTTTTTATGTAGTTTCCTGAAAATGTAGAGAACGACCTGTATTTTAATATGAAGTAGAATGTCCTGTGACATGGTTTTGTTTTTTTTTTCCTCAAAGAAAATGATGCAATCAGATGTTAGGTCATATTTAGGTAAATCTGTAGGTTAGATTATTAACGTCTGCACAAAGTCTACAGAAGTTATGCACAAAACTAACGAAAGGCCAGTGACTGAAATCAGTTTTACTCTGATGTGCAATATGTCCAGGGTTCAGGAGGACGAGGCGGGCCACATAAATTATTAAAATCGAATAAATAAATAAAATTAAAAATAATAATATTAAGTAGAAGAAATACACATCAGAAATACACACGAATATTTAAAAATAAATAATAAAATAAATAATTGGTTAATCTTTAAATTAATGCACACATTTTCATTTATTTTTAATGATTTTTTTTCTGTTCTTGTTTATATTTGATTTATTTTTCTAATTATTTTTTTTAAAAGTAACTTTTTTCTTTTTCTTTTTTATCATTTCCTTTTTCTTGTGTTTGTATTCTGTTTTTCTTTTTTTATTTTCGTTAATTTTCGTAAATTACCTGAAAAACTAAACATATTTAATGTTTGCATTAATTTAATGATTAATTGATTCCATAATTGAGTTCATTATTTATTTATTTCAAAATGATTTTTTTTTTTTTATTAATAAATAATATTTTTATTTTTATTTATTTATTTTAATTCTGTGGCCGTCCTCGTCTTCGGTTGAACTTTAGATTTTTTTTCCACTACACCTTTCTTGCTGTGGTTTGTAATAAACTGATCCACTGACGCGGAATTTCAGTGTCAGATGTCAGTCGTGTGTCCTGTCGGTTGTTGCACGAGTTTTTTGTTTGTTTGTTTTTTTTGTGTCCTGAAATCAGACATCAGTGTTCTGTTGGTCGTTTTAGTTCAGTGGTGTGAAGACAGATGTTCACTCTGCAGCTCGTCTCGTGTCTGAAGGAGATTCAGGTGAATTCATGTCACAGTTTATGCAAAACTATTTTTTCCTTCCAAATGACAGAGAATTTTTTTACAGAATGTATTCAGGCGATGAAATGTAGAAGCACATGAAGCCCGTTTCTTACTGGACCACAGACACGTGAGAAAGACATGAGGGTTGAATAATAATAATAATAATAATAATAATAATAATCTTTGAACATGGTTCTGTTCAGACGCTGGATTTAACTCTCATGGTGGTGGATTTGGGAGACGTGTCGAATATTTCATTCTTCTCTCTGCATCATAATGTCCAGAAACGTGTGAGAAACGTGTGAGAAACGTGTGCTGATGACTCGACTGTTCCTCAGTGACCCGGTGTGAGGATTGAGGACGTCTGGTTTCACTGTGAACACTGATGGACACTCGAGCTTTATTTTTTTGTAGCCTCTGTGTTTAAACTTGCTGTCGTACTGCGTTGTGTTTCTCTGAAGTTCAGCATGAAGATCATCTTCACATCCATCATAGGAAAAAGGAAACGAGGGAGAAAGTCAAGTGTAATGTGAAGAGCACATGTTCACATGTCCATCATCAGTGTATATTATGTGAAGAAGATGATGATGATGATGATGATGATGGACGGTTTGTTGACGGCCTCTTAGGCCGAGCCACCGAATTGCTGCTGTTCCACAAAGAAAAGGAGTAAAAGGTGGAGATTTTAATGATAAAAAGGAATAAAAGGGGATAAAAAGGGAAAAAGAAGGATGAGAGGAGATAGAGGAATAAAAGTGAATGCTCTCATTTTGATATGCAGTCTGTTTGTAAGTGCTTCAGACCTGATTCATGTCAAACTGTGACAATGTTGAGAAATAAAACAAGGTTAAACATCACATTCAGACTGAGTTCACTGTTTTAATAAGATCTTAAAAACCAGGTTCAGTAGATCATTAAAGGTTCCTCAGGAGGGTTCTGGAATGTTCTGTTCTCTGTGTAATGTTATATTTAGAACTTCTAAAGGTTCTCTAAACAGAACAAACCTTAATGATCATCAAATCCATCACCTGATTTATTAACACAGTCTTGAGAGAACTTCAGTCTGATCTTCTGCTTCGTTTATTTTATGTATTAGTATTAAAAAATCAGATAACATTTAGATGTTCTACACTTGAGTCTGTTTCAATTCTCCTAAAACACTCCACTGGTGAAGTTCAGTAATAACCAACAAAGATACAAATTTACATGTTTATCTTCCTTCACTAAACAAACTAGTGATGCATCTCAAATCACATCCATATCATATCCTGATCACATCCTGATCACATCCTCATCATGTCCTGATCACACCCTCATCACATCCTGATCATGTCCTGATCACATCCAGCATGCCAAAGCCAGAGCCAAGGCCAGAGAGCAGACAAACAGGCTAACCCGACCGTCCGCTATAGCTGCTTGGAGTCGTCCCCTAGGTTTCACCATATTGAGACTGTGTCTGTTCCCCGAGCCGAACAAAAATATAGAAATACTCAGAGAATTTGTTCTGGTAACTTAGTAAATATAAATTTAGGCAATTCAGATAACACAGCCTACACCGTTGACCTGATGCTGGGACTATTAAATATTCAGTCTCTTAATTGTAAATCACTTATTATAAATAAACATTAATCAGAGTGTTAATCAGCTTCAATGCTTTTTACTGTCACTGAGTTTTATATCCTTTCACATTTCCTAGAGAACTACTGAAACTCTCTTCTGTGTCTCAGACCTCAGAGATTTATACATTAATAATTACTTTAATAGTTTTTATTTTGAGCCTGGGATCATGTCCATCACAATGACAGTGTAAAAGTTTTATAATTCACATCAGTGTGTGTGTAAAGTCACTGTGAATTCTATCATCAAACATTTTACACTCGGACTGAATCCTGTACAAAAAGATAGTCAACACTTTAAAACACTAATGTAACTGGGTTAAATCATCATCCAATCAGACTGCAGCATGCTGAGGGCGTGGCCTCGTAAAGCTGACCTCTGATAACGGCAAGAAACATTTAGAATAAAAGTCTCCAATGATTTAAATATTTATACAAAATTACTGATACTGAATACATTTACATGGTAAAATAATACTACTGAATACATATATATATATATTTAAAAATATTAGCAATATTATTTTAGTATTTATATACATTCTGTAATATTACATAAATATTTAAATACATTCAGTATAAGATTCTATAAATATTGAAACATATTCCAT
>JAOVVF010000018.1:116777-127168 GCA_028565595.1 Duopalatinus emarginatus | reverse complement strand
TCAAAAGAAAGACTAGAATCAATAATCACACCAAGGTCTTTAACAGCTGTACATGGTGTAACTGAAAGACCATCCAGTGTCAACAAGGAATCAGAAACTTTACTTCCAGCTGCCTGTGGTCCTAATACTAATACTAGTGTCAAAAGCTGCACTTAATTCGAGACACGACCCTGATCAGAGGCCAAGAAAAGGTCATTTACAACTTTAACCAGTGCTATGATGAGGCCTAAATCCTGACTGACAGATTTCGAAAATGTTATTTCTATGCAGATATGAACATAACTGTTGCGCTACAACCTTTTTTAAGATCTTGGAGATGAAGGGGAGATTCTATATCGGTCTGTTTTTAGGTTAGGTTTAGGTTTTTTAATTAGAGGTTTAATAACTGATAATTCAAATGATTTAGGGACATAGCCAGCACTAAGAGAGTTTATTATTTTTAAAAGAGGTAGTATCTGTTTGAGAAAGGTTGTGGGTATAGGATCTAATATACATGTTGATGATTTTGATGAAGAAACTAGTGACATTAGATAGATTCAACTTTATTGTCATTGCTCAGTACAAGGCAACGAAATGCAGAAATAAACTCTTGGAGAGGGTTAAAAGACTCTAATTGCTGATCTGATGTAGCTGTACTAACATCTAGTTGGTTTGTTATCAGATTACTTTGGTTTAGATTAACAGTATTAATTTTGTGCCCTATATTTCAACTTTATCATTGAAAAAAATCATAAAGTCGTCACTACTACATACAGATGGTGTGGACACTTCTGTAGTGGTCTTCTTCCTAGTTAGTTTTGCTACAGTAAAAAATAAATTATTTTTGTTATCTTCTATCATGGAGGAAAAATATTTAGCTCTAGCAGCACTAAGAACCTGACGGCAATCAAACCAGAGCTGATGAATCTGGGAGTTTACTGACAAAACTATCTGCAGTATTTGTTGTAAACGTACGTTTCAGGCTGTAGTGACGTGAAGAGTATATATATTTTTTAATATGTATTTTAATATGCTGTGGAAACGTAACTATATTTTCTATATTTAATCCAAATTTTTGTATTAAATCAAGTGTGTGACCACCCTTATGAGTGGGTCCTATTACATTCTGATTAACACCTACTGAATCTAGAATGGACACCACTGCAGTTCTCAGGGGGTCATCGGGATTATCAAAGTGAATATTAAAATCCCCAACAATTAGAGCTTTGTCTACAGAAATAGCTAAGTTGGAGATAAAATGTGCAAATTCGTGAAGGTGGTGGTGATGAAGATGATGATGGTGATGGTGATGGTGAGTATTGTGGTGAAAATGATGATGGTGATGGTGAGTATAGTGGTGGTGATGGTGAGTATAGTGGTGAAGATGATGGTATAGTGGTGAAGATGATTGTGATGGTGAGTACTGTGGGGAAAATGATGATGGTGATGGTAAATATGGTGGTGAAGATGATGGTGATGATGGTGATGATGGTGATGATGGTGAGTATGGTGGTGAAGATGATGGTGATGATGGTGAGTATGGTGGTGAAGATGATGGTGATGGTGAGTATTGTGGTGAAGATGATGGTGATGGTGAGTATTGTGGTGAAGATGATGGTATAGTGGTGAAGATGATGGGGATGGTGCGTATTGTGGTGAAAATGATGATGGTGAAGATGATGATGATGGTGAGTATGGTGGTGAAGATGATGGTGATGATGGTGAGTATTGTGGTGAAGATGATGATGATGATGGTATAGTGGTGAAGAAGATGGTGATGATAAGTCGTAAGTAAGTCCTCCCTGACTCATCAGTAAGCCGTAGGCGTGACACAGAGACATGATGAGCTCTGACATGCAATGAAAAGATCAGCAAGTAAAACATTGAACATCTCACTCTGGTTCTCTCACTGCTTGGAGGAGTGTAGCCCATCCTGGAGGGACTCATTCTACCAAGGACACATCCTTGACATTGAGAAACATTCGGTACATGAATCAAGTCAGACAAACAAGTCAGTTTCTGTTGCCTCATAACATTAGTAACAAATCAATGCACAAGTCAAAATTATTCTCTCTCTTCAAGTTAATAAAATAAAACACACAGCTGGTTAATGAGAAACTCGGGTAAAGAAGCATAAACTCCTCTGTAAAGAAATGTAAACTCTTCTGTAAATTAACAACCTTTTGACCAATAAGGATGTATCAGCCAAAATTTATTAAACAGCCAAAAATGTATTACACTGTAAAATAGCCAAAATATATTAAACTTAATCAGTTTGTGACCAGAATGCAGTGTGGTGTGTCTGCTACGTCATAAAAACAAGCAAGAGTTTAAAGCTGTCTGTCACAGGCAGCCGTGGCCTAGTGGTTAGAGAACCAGTCTCGTGAGCAGGCACCTAATTTCCCAACTGCTCCCCGGGCGCTGTGGTTTGGGGCTGCACTCCCCAACCCCTACACCCCACCCCCCCACCGCCGCTCCGGGCAAGTGTGTTAACTGCCTCCTAGTGTTTACTGGTGTGTTTATTTTTCACTGCACAGATGGGTTCAATGTCCTCAGTAGGCAAATAGTTCACTTTGATCATTCTTTCAAACACACACTTTCATTTTCTCTCTCTCTCTCTTTCTCTCTCTCTCACTCACTCACACACACACTCACACACACACACACACACACACACACACACACACACACACGCCTCTTGAGGATGCAGGCTTATCCTGACTTGCCATGATCTTTATTTGAAAAGAAACTTGATGCTCTCATTACAACATAAATCATTTCATCACCTATTTAGAATCTTGTGACTTCATCAATTAACAGGTGAATAACTGTTTGTCTTAGTCACATGTCATTTTGTAATCAGGTAGACAGTACAGAACGTGAAGTGACCTGTTGACAGTGATGCTCTTTTTTACCGGAGTAAATTTCAAATCACATAAACTTAATATTGTCGTAGAATCAGATAAAGAGGAGCCGATATTAACATCCTGGGACTTTATTGCAGTTTTTGGGCCCCTGAATCGCTGCTGGCTTTATTTATGTATTTATTATTCTATATTTGTTAAAATATAAAACTGTCAGTAATTAAAGGCTCATATATTAACAATGAAGTGCTAGAAAAACTGGTACAGATGAGCCCATTTAAAACACATGGTCTGGTGGTGTCTCCATAACAGTGTGTGGTTTATTTATCTGCAGTTCCACATTTGACCCCTGGGACACCTCCAGACGTCTCTGACAGGTGAACACTATGTGTGATGAGTTCCACCTGTTCATGTCTTGTATTCATTCTGACAGGTTTGTCCTCTTCTAACAGGACAATGGACCACCACACACGTCTAGAGACACCAGATTATGGTTAGAGGAACACTCATCTGAGTTTGGGGATTAGTCATTCACGCCTAAATCACCTGATCTCAGTGTTATTGAAGACGTCTGGGACGTCATGTGACACACTGTGGAACACAGAAATCCTCCTCCAGAAAACCAGATCACTGACTTTCAGTCTTCAAACAATAAATTTCACACAAAACTGAAAGAGAGAAACAGTAACCTGGTTCATTCACCACTCTTCAGAACGTCATCAAGCCCAAATCCTCTGTCTGCATCCAGTCCCAGTTAATTCACAGTGTGATGGGTTTGCAACTCAGTCTCCAGCCACATAAAAACTATCGATTGTTCTTTTTCCCTCCAAAAATTGACCCCTCCCACCTCTCTCTGCTGCCATCTTGTTTAGACCACGCCCTGATAAGGCTTGGCCAATGGAAACAGCGGGGTAAGAAGACATTAATAAACTTCATGTAGTGTCACAAATTGTAAATCAAAGCCGTTATGATTATTTTATTTTTATTTTTATTTATAACATGACAATCGTGCTTTTATCATATGACACCATTTAATACATATCCTGCGTGTATAACTTGTCATAGGCAGTTCAAAATATACAAAACAAGATTATTTTATTACTAGACATAAATTCTATCTGATAGATTCATTTTTAAATCATATTTTTATTATCATTGTCACTCGTAAGGTTTGTGCTTCTGTTTCAAAGATCAAAATATTATTGCAGAAAAAAAACAGCGATTTTCTTTTTTGAATGTTCCAACATTTAGACAGAAACTTCCAGAGCAGTAACAGACGTTCACAGGTACATGTTCAACACCACATCGTTTACAGTAAAGGAAGTTTATACAGAACTCACAGGACGTAGTTTCACATTTACAGGTTCTTCTGTCTGAAGAGTAAAAACAGCTTCTGATTAAAACTCTACATCTTTCAGACGTAGCTGCCGAAAAATACACACTCTAACACACCCTCATCTTCATCATCACCTTCATCATCATCACCATCATCATCATCACCTTTATCTTCATCATCATCATCGTCACCGTCATTATCTTCATCACCTTCATCATCATCATCATAATCATCATCATCTTCTTCACCTTCATCATCATCATCATTATTACCACCTTTATCTTCATCATCATCATCATCATCATCATCACCTTCATAATTATCATCATCTTCACCTTCATCATCATCATCATCACCTTCATAATTATCATCTTCACTTTCATCATCATCTTCATCCCCGTCACCATCATTATCTTCATCACCTTCATCATCATCATCATCATCACCTTCATAATTATCATCTTCACCATCTTCATCATCATCACCTTCATCACCATCTTCATCGTCACCTTTATCATCATCTTCATCATCACCTCCATCATCACCTTCATCACCACCACCACCACTATCATCACCATCATCACCTTCATCATCATCATCATCATCACCTTTATCTTCATCATCATAATCATCATCATCATCATCACCTTGATCATCATCTTCATCATCACCTTCATCATCATCATCATTATCATCACCTTTATCTTCATCATCATAATCATCATCATCATCATCATCACCTTGATCATCATCTTCATCATCATCATCATCATCATCATCATTATCATCACCTTCATCATCATCATTACCTTCATCATCATCATCATCATCATCATCATCACCATCATCACCTTCATCATCATCATCATTATCATCACCATCATCATCACCATCATCATCATCACCTTTATCTTCATCATCATCACCTTCATCATCATAATCATCATCATCATCATCACCTTGATCATCATCTTCATCATCACCTTCATCATCATCATTATCATCACCTTCATCAACATCATCATCATCATCATCATCACCATCTTCATCTTCATCATCACCTTCATCATTATCATCATCATCGTCATCACCATCTTCATCACCTTCATCACGTCATCATCATCATCTTCTTTATCATCTTCATCCTCATTATAATCACTTTATCATCATCAACTTCAACCAATTTTCAGCAACACCACCAAACTCCACCCAAGTCTAACAAATTCTACTTAACTCCGCCCACAGACACAGGACAGAACACATCTAGTTATAATAAACTCCACCCTTCTGCACACGAAAATAAAACCTTCAGACTTTTAAAACCCATAAATCTACAATATTTGTGCTTTTCCACTAACACTCTCCTTGTAAACGTTCACAGAGGTGCTGATACTCGTTTGTTTGTTTGTTTCACAGATATGGTCTAACAGTTTGGCACATAAATAAACTACAGCTTCACATCATTTTATCAGATTCACCTCCATGTATTATGCATATTTTCTTTAGATTTAAGATATTTATTGACAATTTACTGAGAATTAATTTACAGAATTAATTAGTTCACCAATTAATAAGTTTGATTGATTGATTAAACCTTTGATTGATTTGTCTTTTTTATTGTTTAAATTTGTGTTCTAGGAAATTCAGGTAAATTTGGCAGATTTCTTTCAGGCTTTTTATTTCTTTACAGACATTGTGGTCTGTAAAAGTTCAGATTTAATCATAACTTTATCCTAGTCAATCAGAACATTTCTCAGCTTCCTGTCGTCCACATTTGTTTAGAGAAGAACGATTGATTATATCATTATTATTACTGTAAATGAAAGTGACACTAAATTGTGTCTATGAGGATTAAATTAATTTTATTACAAATAATCTCTTTTTTTTTTAAATAGAAACAAAAGTTAGAAGTTAGTAAATTATAAAACCTACAAGATACAAGGAGAAGAAGATGAAGATGAATTATCCAGTTCACAGATTTAACACGTGATTGGTTGAGAATAATTATTTATTTTAATCTCAGACATGTTCTGATTGGCCCAGATGGAGTTTTGATTAAATCCTTTGTTTAAAAATTAACTTCTACACTTTTAGTCACTTTATTTCACTGACACAATTATAAAGTGCTGATTATTTAAATAAATTTGTTTCAGTTATTTCGACTGAACAGTTATTCTATTTCTTTTCAGTCTGATTTAAAACTCAGTAAATCGGAGATGAAGTCAGACGTATGTGAGATTAAACAGGACTGAGGTGAAGACTGATCAACAGACAAACGCTGACAATAAGAACCCAGTTGGTTATTTATTTATTTATTTGTTTTTGTGTATTTATTTATTTGTTGTTGTTTTTTTAACCCTGTCTGAACGGCATAGACGTGTTTTTACTTTTTGCTTTTTTGGTCCTTTATCACACCATTAAAGTACAAAACATCCTAAAAAGTCTCTAAAAACTGTTTTAATCACAAACAAGTCGATTGATTTTCTAACAGATTTTTTTCTTCTATTTTCCAGAAAAATAAAATAGTAACAGTCTCTCTAACAAAAATATTAGATGATGAATAAACGAGTCCCCAGGGCTTTGTGTTTATACTTTATATTAAAGAATAACCATCGTTATACAGCACAGCCCCGCCCTCAGGTCTCTACACTGATTACACTCATTAATAACTGTGAATAAATCTTTATTAATATTTTTCTTTGTGTGTTTTTTTCTCTCACTCTTCAAGATTTTCTTTGTGATGATATTCAGTTTTCACATCACAATAATGGATCAAACTTTCAGAATGTTTATAGAATATTAAATTAATAACAAATATACACTTTAAATTGTGTGGGGTTTTTTTTAAGTGTATTTTAAACTTTGGAAAGTTTGTGACTGATTCATTAATAAAAACTGATCTTATGTAAGACTTGAGATCAAATTTATATAAGAAATGCTGAAAGTTGCCAAAAGGTCAATCATAAAATGTTAAAAATTCAGAAAATGACTGAATTATATTATTCAAATATACAAAAATTTGGTTAAAAGCCAGAAAAATACTGAAGAATGTAAAATAAATAAATAAATAAAAATAATAAAATAAATGAAAATAAATAAATAATACCACAAAATGCAAATTAAAAAAATAGTATGGAAAAAAAATGATAAAATACATCAATACAGAAGAATTCAGGAAAAATATAGAAATGCTGTAAAACTGCTAAAAATTGGTGAAATATTCTGAAAAGTGCTAAAATGTGCCTCCATGATGACATTATTGTGTGTCATTGGCAGCGCTAAAGCTCTGAGATCTAATTAACTTTCAGTTTTAATATAATTCTCTTGTTTACAAAACACTTTTAAAATTCTTTTTTTTTTGTTTGGACACTAAAACACTCTGCATTTGTGTTTCTTATCTCTACAAGACAAACTCTTTCATATTATTATTATTATTGTTATTATTGTTGTTGTTGTTGTTATTATGATTATTATGATTATTATGATTATTATTATGATTATTAAGATTGTATTGTGGTGGATAGTGTTTGGCCCCTGGAGGTAGATGACTGTATTACTGTAGAAAGATGGAAGTCCTCTGTGCTGTTGCTCACTGATTGCTCAGGGTTCAGTGTGTTTATGTGCTCAGTAACTGCTCTGGGTTCGGGGTGTGTGTGTTTGTGGGGTAAACAGTGATGGCATTTTCACCCTGCTGCTGTAGTTCACGTCTGTTCTCCTGAGATCGGGCCGACTTCACATCCTGAAAGACAAAGACAGACATCAGTGGAGGATTAACAGTCATGTGTGGGTCAGTATCTATATACACTATATACACAACTGCCCTGAACTGTTACCACAGTGTCTGAAACACACAGTTGTAGAGAATGTGTTTACTGTAACGTTTTCCTTCATTATAATCAGTTCATGTCAGTGTCTCTGTACATGAAGCCAGCTCAGTGAACACGATGTCTTCAGGTTGGAGTGAAGAACTCAACTCACTAAACACAGACTTAACTCCAGACCTCCTCACTTACACAACATCAGTGTCTCACTAATGATGAATGAGCACAAATCCACCCCCCCCTGCCCCCCACCCCCCGAATCTAGTGGAAACCCTTTCCAGAAGAGGGAAGTTTATTATAACAGTAAAGACAATAAATCTGGAATGAGATGTTCAAGAAGAACGATTGTGATGGAAAGGGGGCACATACTTTTGGTGTCTATAGATATAGACTATACCATGATGCTACTGAGTTCTGGATTGTGATTATTCAGAAGGTGTCCCCACAGCAGCAGGACCCTGTATGATTTGTTTTCAATCTCACTGATAAATATTGGTGTTTTAATGAAGAATGATGGAATCTGGTGTTTAAAGCAGAACTTGGGATCCTGCTGTAAGTAAAAGTCTGAAACAGATTGTAGCCGTAATGCAGATGATTTGTCCTGGTTACCTCCTTAGATTTTGCCCTGGTGGTGAGGAACAGGTACCCCATGTACCCCGGGATGAGGACCATGGAGGAGAGAGCCATGAACCAGCCGACCCCCTGACCCCATGCCGGGAACACATAGTTATTCATTCTCAAAGGAACCATTTGGACAGCGCTGAACAGAAACACTCCCTGAAGAAGAGAAGAGGATGAAGAAGAGTGTGGGAGAGAAGACTTTTTACTGGATTCTGGATTCAGGTCTACAGATTATTTATTCACATTATTCAGAAAACAAATACTAACATTTACCATTATTTACCAATACTAACATTTAGTTCTTGTGTGACCATCTAACACAGATGTGCTCTTATCTCATGAACTCTGAGAGACAATTGTGATCCAATATGCAGATAAAACACCTGTCTAGTCAAAAAGGGGGCGGGGCTTATCTACGTTCACAAGCCCCAGGAATGATTAAAAAAAGTTTACCATTGATCTGATTACTACAAATATGTGTTAATAAACATAAACCAGTCTTTATATTAATGTGTTGGTGGTAAAGTGCAGGGTTACAGTTAAGATAGTTTTTACTCTTTAATATTATTTATTAATAAAATTCTGAAAACTGTGGAAGAAGAATAAAAAAAAAGAAATGTATATAATTAGACGTTTACAATATTGTGTATGTTTTCTCATTTGCTTGTTGTTTTTAGAATAATAATACTATTATATTATTGTATAGTATATTACTGTAATATCAGAATATTTCTTTCTTTTACACTAAATGTAGATTTTGTTTAGTTATTTACTCGTTTTTGTCTGCATCTGTTGATCTACATTAAAAAATTGGTTCATTATATAAAGTAATAATTAAACCATTTAAAGTTTGTTTCTTCACATTTAAATGAGGTTTATGCATAAAAATCCAATCCACAGATTAATATAAAAAGATGTTTTCTGTATTTCCCTTTTTCTCAACTAATTTCTCAGGAACTAAACAAACTGATTCTGAAGAAGTTGAGAGAATGAACACAGAGAGATAAAAAGAAAAATTTTAAAAGTTTTATTTACTTACTGCAACAACAAGTGGAGTGAAAAACACCCAGCAGAGTTTCCACCAGATGCAGGGTTTATATCCAATCATCTCCTCAATGTTACTGTAGAATCTATTCACACCTACAGACACCATACAGATTAATTAATTAAATATAATATAATATAATATAATATAATCAATCACCAACTTCACCAAGGGACCGGTAGAGTAAACACCTGTTACAGAAAAACCATAAAGAACTGTAAACTCTTTTATAAAGAATGCAAAAAATTCTAAAAGAAGTGTAAACACCTCTGTAAAGAAGTGTAAACTCCTTTATAAATAAGCGTAAACTTCTCTATAAAGAAGTGTACACTCTATAAAAAAGCATAAACACCTCTGGAAAGAAGTGTAAACTCCTCTATAAATAAGTGTAAACTCCTCTATAAATAAGCGTAAACTCCTCTGTAAAGAAGTGTAAACTCCTCTATAAATAAGCGTAAACTCCTCTGTAAAGAAACGTAAACTCCTCTATAAAGAAGTGTAAACTCCTCTATAAAGAAACATAAACTCCTGTATAAATAAGTGTAAACTCCTCTATAAATAAGCGTAAACTCCTCTATAAAGAAGCGTAATCTCCTCTGTAAAGAAGCGTAAACTCCTCTATTAATAAGCGTAAACTCCTCTATAAATAAGTGTAAACTCCTCTATAAAGAAGTGTAAACTCCTCTGTAAAGAAGTGTAAACTCCTCTGTAAAGAAGTGTAAACT
>JAOVVF010000018.1:45784-57090 GCA_028565595.1 Duopalatinus emarginatus | reverse complement strand
GAGAGGGAGAGTGTGTGTGTGTGTGAGAGGGAGAGTGTGTGTGTGTGTGAGAGGGAGAGTGTGTGTGTGTGTGAGAGAGAGAGAGATTTTGTGTGAGAGAGAGAGAGAGTGTGTGTGTGTGAGAGAGAGAGAGTGTGTGTGTGTGAGAGAGAGAGAGAGAGTGTGTGTGAGAGAGAGAGAGAGTGTGTGAGAGAGAGAGAGGGAGAGAGTGTGTGTGAGAGGGAGAGTGTGTGTGTGAGAGGGAGAGTGTGTGTGTGTGTGTGTGTGTGTGAGAGAGAGAGATTGTGTGTGTGAGAGTGTGTGTGAGAGAGAGTGTGTGAGTTACTTTCACAGTGCCATCTACTGGAGATAATCTGTAATGCAATAACAAACAGTGAGAACTCTGTGTGTGTGTCAGAACTCCTCAGACATGCCTGAGACCATCACCAGCAGAGACGCTGCTCGGTTCCCCATCATCGCAAGCTGCACGCTGTTCGGCCTCTATCTCTTCTTCAAGGTGAGAAACAGGTTCCTCATCATCATCCTCACCACCCTTCTCCTCACTATCATCCTCCTCCTCCTCCTCACTATCATCCTCCTTACTATCATCCTCCTCCTCCTCCTCACTATCATCCTCCTCCTCCTCCTCACTATCATCCTCCTCCTCCTCCTCACTATCATCCTCCTCACCACCCTCCTCCTCACCACCCTCCTCCTCACCACCCTCCTCCTCCTCCTCCTCACTATCATCCTCCTCCTCCTCCTCACTATCATCCTCCTCACCACCCTCCTCCTCACCACACTCCTCCTCACCACCCTCCTCCTCCTCCTTCTCACTATCATCCTCCTCACTATCATCCTCCTCACCACCCTCCTCCTCACCACCCTCCTCCTCACCACCCTCCTCCTCACTATCATCCTCCTCCTCCTCCTCCTCACCATCATCCTCCTCACCACCCTCCTCACGATCATCCTCCTCCTCCTCACCATCATCCTCCTCACCACCCTCCTCCTCCTCACTGTCCTCCTCCTCGCCACCCTCCTCCTCACTAGCATCCTCCTCCTCCTCACTATCATCCTCCTCCTCCTCACTAGCATCCTCCTCCTCCTCACCACCCTCCTCCTCACTAGCATCCTCCTCCTCCTCACCCTCCTCCTCCTCCTCCTCCTCACTATCATCCTCCTCCTCACCACCCTCCTCCTCCTCCTCCTCACTATCATCCTCCTCCTCCTCACTATCATCATCCTCCTCCTCACTATCATCCTCCTCCTCCTCACTATCATCATCCTCCTCCTCACTATCATCATCCGCCTCCTCACTATCATCCTCCTCCTCACCACCCTCCTCCTCACTATCATACTCCTCCACACTATCATACTCCTCCTCCTCACCACCCTCCTGCTCCTCCTCATCAAACCTCCTCCTCCTCACCACCCTTCTCCTCATTCTTACCATCAAACCTCCTCCTCCTCTTCCTCACCACCACCCTCATCCTCAGATGTCTCAGATTTCAGGACAGTAATAGGAATAGGTTAATAAAATATGTTGATTCTGAAAGATGAAGTCTTATTTCTGTTTCTGTTTATTTGAGGTTTTCAGTCGTCAATAATCAAAAATAAAAAACACTTTCCAGTTTTCCCAGATGTGAATTTCAGGTGTTCTGAGTGAAACCATGTGACGTCACATCCCTCACAGTGGAACTGCTCACTTTCTGTCTGTGTCTTTTTCACTTCATCACACTTTGTCCTGTTTTTTTTTTATTTTTTTTAGATTTTCTCACAGGAGTACATCAACTTACTGTTATCCATGTACTTCTTTGTGCTCGGGATTTTAGCTCTGTCACACACACTGAGGTAAGTGTGTGTGTGTGTGTGTGTGTGTGTTTATATTGTGTGTGTGTGTGTGTGTGTTTATATTGTGTGTGTGTCGTTTACCCTCCACATTTTTCTGGATAATAAAGTGGTGTGTATATTGTGTGTGTGTGTGTGTGTGTGTGTGTGTGTGTGTTCAGTCCCTTGATGAGCAGGTTCCTACCTGTTAATCTGCCCAGTAAACAGTACCAGCTGCTCTTCACTCAGGGCTCCGGAGAGACTAAAGAAGGTGAAGATTTCTAAACCAGTCTTATATATATTTATATGTTTATATATTTATATATTTGTTTTCTAGTTTTATATTTTCAGTCGTGTGTCTGTGAGACTTTCTACAGAAATGTTATGAACATGATGAACATCAGTGACCTTTAAATAGATTTTAATTGACATTTAACAGGATTTTAATTAGCCACTAGTCATCAGTCACAATGAGAAGTGACAAATCCAAGGTTGTCTATAATTAAATAATAAAGTGTAAATAGTTTATAGGCTGCAGAGTATAAAAGTTTAAACCCCGCCCACCTTCACGCAGGTCTGAGCTCTGATGCGAACTGACTCCTGGAAGCCCCGCCCCCTTCCCCACATCCCCCACATTAGTACACTACATTCAGCTAGAAGTCTTAACTTGTAATTCCCAACATTCAACCTGTAAATACCAGAATAAACCTTCAACTCTGAGATGATTTCTACGACTTCAGGGTTCAGGCATGTTGACTGATCTGTCATCAGTTTGTTCATCTGGTTCATTTCTCTCTGGTTTAGAAATTGTGAACTACGAGTTTGACACTAAGGACCTGATAAGTCTGGGAATCAGCAGCATGGTGGGAGTCTGGTACATCCTGAAAAAGGTAACAGTTCACCTTCTGTACACACGCTCACACCCACGCTCACACACACCTCAGTTCTGGTGGTAGTGAGTCTCTGGTGAAGGTTGTGGTGTGTGTGTGTGTGTGTGTGTGTGTGTGTGTGTGTGTGTGTGTGTGTGTTTGTGTGTGTGTGTGACAGCACTGGGTGGCCAATAACCTGTTCGGCTTGGCGTTTGCCCTGAACGGCGTGGAGCTGCTTCACCTGAACAACGTCAGTACCGGCTGCATCCTGTTGGGGGGGCTGTTCGTCTACGACATCTTCTGGGTCAGTTCATCTTTACACACTGACTGCTCCTGCTCCTGCTCCTGGACTTTCTCATGTCCTGTCTGAACTCTGGATGTTGATCTGACCTGAGATCAGATGAATTCTCTGTATTAAAGTGAACCTTTTTTTAATTATTATTATTTATTTATTTATTTATTTTTTTAAATTTCAGGTCTTCGGCACTAATGTGATGGTGACGGTGGCCAAGTCGTTTGAAGCTCCGATCAAGTGTGAGTTAAAATCTTTATTAAATCTGTTATAAAGACTTTATTCATCATCGATTAACTCTATTTACTGATAATCTGTCTGAACCTGGCCATGGGTGTGTCTCTCTGTGCGCCTGTGTGTGTGCGCCTGTGTGTGTGCGCCTGTGTGTGTGCGCCTGTGTGTGTGTCTGTTTCCTGCAGTGGTTTTTCCTCAGGACCTGTTGGAGAAAGGTCTGAATGCCAGTAACTTTGCCATGCTGGGACTCGGAGACATCGTTATTCCAGGTACAGGAATAGAACCAGAGGAATAAAACAGTCTGTATAATTAGAGGGCACACACACACACACACACACACACACACACACACACCGTGTAAAATTAGAGAGCACATACAATCTCTCACATGGTGCTAAAGCTGTGTTTCAGCTCTCACCTGCCCCCTAGTGGACAGCTTCATCCTGCAGGTGTGAGTAAGAGGTCAGGTGGTCAAGTGTGGAGATTCCACTTTTAGATGAATGTGTTTCAATAATCAGTGACGTCACTTCAGTTCACGGACAGATACACACACACACTGACACACACACACAGACAGACAGACAGACAGACAGGAGCTTTAATAAATGATCAGAGTGAAGATTTAATCAGTCTGTGTTTGTTCTCAGGTATCTTCATTGCTCTGCTGCTACGTTTTGATGTCAGGTAAAGTTCCTCATATCCTCCCTGTATTATCCCTCCCCCCCCCCCCCCCCCCCCCCCACACACACAGTCACTCTTTTTCATCACTTGTTCTTCTCTCTCTCAGTCTAAAGAAGAACACACGTACCTATTTCTACACCAGCTTCCTCGCCTACATCTTCGGCCTCGGCCTCACCATCTTCGTCATGCACACCTTCAAGCATGCTCAGGTGAGAGACACAAACACACACACGCATCCGGACAGTTAGACGTGTGTGTGTGTGTACTGATGGGGTGTGTTTATGTTCCCAGCCTGCTTTGCTGTATCTGGTCCCAGCATGTGTGGGCTTCCCGGTCTTCATGGCTCTGTTGAAAGGCGAGCTGACTGAGATGTTCAGGTAATGTTTACCTCTCTGCACACTGTAGGTACAGGGCGATGGGCGGGGTCATGTGGTGGGTGTGGCCCTGTGGTGGGCATGGTCAGGGCAGGAGACAAATGGCAGGAATAAATAAAGCAGTGAAGCTGATCTGAAGATGAACTTTCAGCTTACTGATGGTTACTAGAGCCTAGTGATTGTTCTTGTGGAGAACAGCAGTTTCCATGGCAGCGGTGAGAGAGGGCCTGGGCGTGGCTCACACATCCTCTGATTTTTATCATGACGTTATAACCACACTTCTGTTCCTCTGCTGTAGATAAACAGCTTCAGTTTATTCTTATTTTATCTAAAACTGGGTGTTTTAGTCCTCATGTAAATTTTTATATAAACTACAAATCTGGAACATTAACATTAATAATCTAATTATTTGCTCCCAGTAAGAAATATTATAACACAGTTTAGGACAGGAGCTGTGTGTCTGTGTGCGTGTGTGTCTGTGTGCGTGTGTCTCTGTGCATGTGTCTCTGTGCGTGCGTGTGTCTGCGTGCGTGTGTCTGTGTGCGGGTCTGTGTCTGCGTGTGCGTGTGTGTGTGTCTGTGTGCATGTCTGTGTGTCTGCGTGCGGGTCTGTGTCTGCGTGTGCGAGTGTCTGTGTGCATGTCTGCGTGCGTGTCTGTGTGTCTGCGTGCGTGTCTGTGTGTCTGCGTGCGTGTCTGTGTGTCTGCGTGCGTGTCTGCGTGCGTGTGTCTGCGTGTGCGTGTGTCTGCGTGTGCGTGTGTCTGCGTGTGCGTGTGTCTGCGTGTGCGTGTGTCTGCGTCTGCGTGTGTCTGCGTCTGCGTGTGTCTGCGTCTGCGTGCGTGTGCGAGTGCGTGTGCGTGCGTGTGCGAGTGCGTGTGCGTGCGTGTGTGTCTGTGTGCGTGCGTGTGTGTCTGTGTGCGGGTCTGTGTGTCTGCGTGCGGGTCTGTGTCTGCGTGTGCGAGTGTCTGCGTGTGCGTGCGTGTCTGTGTGCGTGTCTGTGTGTCTGCGTGCGTGTCTGTGTGTCTGCGTGCGGGTCTGTGTATGCGAGTGTCTGCGTGTATCTGTGTGCGTGTGTGTCTGTGTGTGCGTGTCTGTGTGTCTGTGTGCGTGTCTCTGTGCGTGCGTGTGTCTGCGTGCGTGTGTGTCTGCGTGCGTGTGTGTCTGCGTGCGTGCGTGCGTGTCTGCGTGCGTGTCTGCGTGCGTGTCTGCGTGCGTGTCTGCGTGCGTGTCTGTGTGTCTGCGTGCGTGTGTCTGTGTGCGGGTCTGTGTCTGCGTGTGCGAGTGTCTGCGTGTATCTGTGTGCGTGTGTGTGTCTGTGTGTGCTCAGATTCAAACAGATTAGATTAAATCCAGATAAAGAACCGAGGCACGTCACTGATAAGTGTTTCACACGGTAGTTTATATAATCTGTAATATTTAGATGAGAACTGAGTTAAGTGGATTAGAGATGATAAAATTCAGATTATTAAATTAAACATAGCCTCACTTTCTTTCCTTCTCTAAAGAACTGCTTTTCTCTTTTCCTGTCTTTTCTCTGTCCTCTGTGTTCTCTCTCTTCTTTATTCACGTTCATCTCTCTCCTTTGCTCGGATGCGTAGTTACGAGTCATCTGATGAGGTGTTGCCCCACACCCCACGTCTCACCCGCTTCCCCACTGTCTCCGGTTCTCCTGCCAGCCTGGCTAACTCCATGCAGAGCCCGTTAAGCTCCTCCCCCCGCCGCCGCCGCCACCACGCCCTCTCCGCCTTTTAACCCGGCCAGGTACGGCCCTGAACCCTGCCCCGCACGCCCCCATGATATTTGTGACGTCTCTGTCCCCGCTGCTTTCATCACACCCTGCTTTCATGCTGACTCCTAGTGGCTGAGAGTCACCATTAGCGCCTTAGCTAACATTAGCGATGCAATAAAAAAAATCTGCTTCATTGTTGGATTTTACTGAATCATGACACACACCCATGCTGCAGTGTGTAGAATCACAATGTAAAGCTGAAGCCTGGATGAGTAAGATGTGTCCACTACCTTTAACCTGATCAGGGGAGCTGGACACGCCCACATTCGCTATAGACATGCCCCTTTATTAAACTTTAAAACAGTTTAGTGGTCACGTGTGGTCTGTAAGGATCTCTCTCTCTTTCTCCCCCTCTGTCTGTCTCTCTCTCCCCCTCTGTCTCTCTCTCCCTCCCTCTGTCTCTCTCTCTCTCTCTCTCTCTCTCCCTCCCTCTCGTGCTCTCTCTCTCTCTCTCTCTCTCTCTGTTTGTATGTGAGATGGGCATTTTAACCTATCAATCATTTAGCCACAGCTCTGATAAATATTTTAACAAATCCATCATGAACAAATGCACAGGCTGTTTATGTTTATGAAATCAGAGTTTCTTCAAAGTTTGGTTTTATCTTCTTTACAAAGAGGTTTACACTTCTTTATAGACTTTACACTTCTTTACAGAGAGGTTTACACTTCTTTACAGAGAGGTTTACATTTCTTTATAGACTTTACACTTCTTTACAGAGAGGTTTACACTTTATAGATTTTTTTTAGATTTCTTTACAGAGAGGTTTACACTTCTTTACAGAGAGGTTTACATTTCTTTATAGACTTTACACTTCTTTACAGAGAGGTTTACACTTTATAGATTTTTTTTAGATTTCTTTACAGAGAGGTTTACACTTCTTTATAGACTTTACACTTCTTTACAGAGAGGTTTACACTTCTTTATAGATTTTACACTTTTTATACAGAGAGGTTTACACTTCTTTATAGATTTTACACTTTTTATACAGAGGTTTACACTTCTTTATAGACTTTACACTTGTTTACAGAGAGGTTTACACTTGTTTACAGACTTTACATAGAGGTTTACACTTCTTTATAGACTTTACACTTTTTGTACAGAGAGGTTTACACTTCTTTATAGACTTTACACTTTTTGTACAGAGAGGTTTACACTTCTTTATAGACTTTACACTTATTTACAGAGAGGTTTACACTTCCTTACAGACTTTACAGAGAGGTTTACACTTCTTTATAGACTTTACACTTTTTATACAGAGAGGTTTGCACTTCTCTCTCCCCCTCTGTTTATGTTTATGAAATCAGAGTTTCTTCTGTAATGTATCATGTGTGGAATGAGTCTCCAGTGTCAGTGTAACTAAAAAGTTTGATTTTATCTTCGTTACAAAGAGGTTTACACTTCTTTATAGACTTTACACTTTTTTACAGAGGTTTACACTTCTTTACAGACTTTACACTTTTTTACAGAGAGGTTTACATTTCTTTATAGACTTTACACTTCTTTACAGAGAGGTTTACACTTCTTTATAGACTTTACACTTTTTTATAGAGAGGTTTACACTTCTTTATAGACTTTACACTTCTTTACATACTACACTTATTATGGATTTTACACTTCTTTGTAAAGGTGTTTACAGTTTATTTCAGGGGAGTTTGCACTTTTTTTCCAGGGGACTTCTTTACAATGCTGGCTATTAAAGTTCATAAAGGGAACCATGTTTACCAACTTTGTTGTAAAGTATTCATATCGTTTGATCTCACATTTCACCAGTTTCAGTCGAATTGTCACCAGTTTGTCACAGAAGTTGACTTCACTTCTGAGCCACGGAGATCTTCGCGTAAGCCGAGTGCTTTTGGCCAATCAGAAGTCGCGGCCTTCAGCCAAATGAGCTAGTCAGCTTGCTGCATGTGCTGAGCGCGGAAGAGGAGTCAGCGTCATGTTTGTGGAGTTGTGAGCATGTGCAGGCGCAGTAGCTATAACAGCTGAAAATCAGACAGCCGGTCTTTCATCTGTAGAGCCGATAACATTCAAAATAAGATGTGGTGTTAGACCCCCCCCAGCCCCCCCCCCCAACCACACACACACACACACACACAGACACACACACAGTGTTTGCATCCTGATAGCAAGTGTGCAGTAACAATTAATTACCATGGCAACAACTTGGTAACACAGTATATAAACACAACTTCCTCATCAGTCTGTTTTACTGCATCACACTCAATACTGATCTCTCTCTCTCTCTCTCTCTCTCTCTCTGTCTCTCTGTCTTTTCAGGTATGAAGAATCTTCTCCTGAATCAGAGACATCAAGTAAAGAAGAAACAACAGAATCAGACAAAGACAAATAAATCTGAAGAAAAGTGTCACATCCTCCCACTGTCATGACCCCTCCATCACCCCCCCCCCACTTCCGTCACCCCCTCCCCCCATCCTCTGTCACTACCAATGTATTTCCAAGTTCTCCCATTTGGAGGCAGCAGATTGTGTCTCATCCTTTTTCCCAGTGTGTTGTGGTGTTTTATGTGGACGTTGTCATGTTTTCTATCCGGTTAAAAAAGATGGTGTTTTTTTTCTTTTTAGTTTCTAAATGGTTGTGAAACATGATGATGTACAACAGCTTTACTCTGTGCTTGTATTTCTCTTTACTCTCAGTTCATCCACTTTCAATTTTACTTCTTCATATTCAAAATTTATTTTATTTTATTGGATGTTCTTTAGGATTTTACAGTAAAGGTCAGGCAAGCCCACCCCCCACCTCCAATTAAGCCACTATCAAATATGATGAATTTAACAGAATTTAATGTCTGTTTCTGCAGAAGTGAAACAAATTAAAACAGAATGACTTAATTTCTTTATTTAATAAAATCACCAGCACAGGGACCAACATTCCCATTCCCATTCCCAGCTCTTTAAAAGAAAGAAGATTTCCAAAAATATTTTACTAGTGAATTATTTAAAACTCAGAAAGCCTGTGATAAGGAGTTGAACTCTGACCAGACCAAGAGTCTGAATACAGATGTTCTTTAGTGGAAGTGTAGAGATGTGAACGTTGGACCCATCTCTGGAGATCTCTGGAGCTCAGTAATGTGAAGTCATTTCACACGTTTCCTTCATGTTTCTTCTTTTTGCAGTTGAAGCTTCTTCGAGGAGCATTACGTCTCTCTCGTTTTTTTTTTTTTAATCCACAATAAATTGTGGTTTTTGCCGCTGTAGAGAAGCAGAAGACGTGTCTGTGGATTCTTTAATATAATAAATTACACCTCTATACGTCACCACTACAGTAACACAGTAACCACACACACACTTAAACATCCTGTAGGTTTATATATTACTGAAATGTTCATTTTAAATATTTAGATGTTATTAGATATTCAGATGTAAAAACAGAAACACAGACTGACCAAAATCCAAATCTCCAAATACTTTAACAATTCATTTCTTTTGGGAGAAAAAAAGTCTAAAGTTTATTAAAGTTAATTAAAGTTTATTAGAATTCATTAAAGTGGTCACAGTATTAAACTATCTGCCAATGACATCATTCTAATTAAATGTCTCCTGTTTTTTGGCTTTTAGCGTTTAAATTTGTATGTTTATACAAAATGAATTTCTTTGTGATTTAAAGTATTGGCGCCTTTGTTCTGGTTAAAATACACAAATAAAAAGTGAGTTTTAAAGGTTGATATGAAATAGAATGCATTGTGGATGTTTTTATTCATAAAATAAAAATTTTAAATACATCTTTTTAAATAGTTATTTAATAAATGTTAAATTCTGATCTGTATTTTGGTCAGTGTAGTGGTACAGTGTGTGTAGGTGTTATCCAGGTTCCTCCTGAAACACAGCAGTAGGTGGACTGTGGGGGCAGGTGACAACTGAACATTGAAGAAATAATAAATATTACAGAATGATTTCTACATGGCTTCATGAGTCTCGACTGTCATCTTTATGTTCTTACAGTGAAGATCATGTGACTCAGTCCATATGGAAATAAGCACATGTCTCACTAAATCAAATAAAACTGTCTTTAATTCTGTTTTCTGTAGATTTATTATATTATTACTCTCTTTAGATTTCAGACTTTTTTCACTTTCTTCAGTTTTTATTAAATCAGAGAACTGAAGAGTGGTGTGGGTTTTCTGATGACCACCAGGTGGCGACACACACACACACACACACACACTATGTACCATTTAATACCAAAACACACTCAGATATAAATCAGGCTGGAGTCATTTCTTCAAATGAGTAAAATCACTGTGGTGTGTGTGTGTGTGTGTGTGTGTGTGTGTGTGTGTGTGTGTGTGTGTAAAACTATGACAACTCATCCTCAGTGGTTCATCTGGACTGAAGGAGAAACTGAAACTCCGGTTCACTGTGGAATCTGTTGTCATGGTGTTTTAGCTGCTGCCTTCTGAATGCTTAGAACTCTTAAATGCAAACAAGAGGCTCAGAAAACACAGACACACACACACACACACACACACACACAGACTCAGTGTGTTAATGTGTGTGTGTGAGTGTGTGTGAATAGCAGGAAAGGGGCACTGCTTGTTAATAGGAGGGTCAGGTTTCAAAGTTGGAACATCTGCAGATCTCCCTATTCTCTCTCGTTCCTTCTCCTTCACCCCCCACACAACCCAGATGTCCCCTCTTTTTGCCGCCCCCCCCCATGCAGGTGTGTCCCTGGGGGGTCATGTCAGGCCTCTGTGCCCCCTGTTGGTGTCATGGCCCTCCTAAACCCCAGTGATCCCCATTAACTCAGTTGCTGTGGAGTTGCTAGGTGACCCTGTGCTTCTGTGTTCAGTGAATAGAGAGATCAGTGGAGGACAACCGACCGTCCAGCATCATTGTTTAGTCAAACCTTTCAGATGGACAGAGCAGGACCAGCTTTTCTAGACCCAACATTGGCAAAGAAATCATCAGACACCTCTGTGAGAGAGACCCCCCAAAAAACAAAAACATTCAAACTGATCCAGAATGCAGCAGCTCGACTCATTGTTAACCTCCCCAAGTATAGCCCTGTCACCCCTCACTGTGAACCTTCACTGGCTTCCTGTAGCAGCTCGTATCAGACATAAAACCCTGATGCTGGCCTACGAAGCCATAAATGGTCCTGCCCCCTCCTACATGATGGTGATGGTTAAAACCAGACACACACCTAGAGCTCTTCGTGCTTCAAGTACGGCCCGACTCGACCCTCCATCATCCAAGACACATGGAAGGCAAACATCCAGACTCTTCTCTGTTCTGGCACCA
>JAOVVF010000017.1:20985085-20999185 GCA_028565595.1 Duopalatinus emarginatus | reverse complement strand
CGAAAATAAAATAAAACCTGGAACAATGCCACAGAAACATAAACAGGAAAGCCTCCTTTCAAAACATGATGATCAAATCCTCATTAACAAAAGAGCTTAAAATCCGATGTACAGCAGAACGTGTTCATTCTTGACTTTCTTTCTGTAAGCTTATGTAAGAGTGTACACTGAAAGAACATTGCCCTTTTGTGGGAGGTTTTGTTTATATTACAATGGACAGGAATATCAGGGACAGTTAAAGCAGACGTCCAGAAGGAATATATCTCTACAGTGCTAGTTTAATAAAAGTGCATAAACATTTAAGTTCAGTATTTATGGTGGAGACATGTATTTACTATAGATTAGATATTACAGTTTGGCAGTTTTGTTACTACATTTATCTTAAATCATCATCATTTTTATTGCACCTCTTATTTAACATAGGATATTTGATAATTGTTTAGAAATGGTGCCCATCTAAAGAGGAAAGAGAGGTTATGTCCCTAAAAGAGAAAGTAAAAGCGTAGAAAAACAAAAACAAATGATGACCAGGTGTATCTCTGTTAAAAAGAGGTCTGAAATGGCTTGAGTGAATGGGTACATGAAAGCCTTGGTGGGTCAGTGACAGGCCTGTATGTGTTGGTTGGATGGATGGAGAAACGGATGGAAGACAGACCTAGATTGGTGAACAGACAGCATGCTTGGATTGATGGATAGAAAGCTTTGATGGATGGAAGGCTTAGATAGATTTAGAGCAGGCTACCAGAACTTTTTTTGGGAAGAAACCAGAGACAGTGTAGGAACCACGGAAAAAACTTTTTTATTTATTTAAGGCAATTGGCAGATGATGTTATCCAAAGTAACTTACAAATGTCATTTGCAGTCTATTAATAATTACAACTTGTTACAGATTCAGTAAAAATCCCAGATGTTCAAAACTCTCTTGGGAGGTAAATAACAAATATTCAAAAGCAACTGTATACAAAAGCACCTTTACAATAATTTTTATTATTATCCTGAGCAACGTAATTGGATTAGATATGCAAAATGAGAAAAGCATTTAAGTGCATGTCCATGACACACAGTATATTTTTAACATGTTTCACAACCCCATCAAAAAACAACAACTCCAACAACAACAAAAAAAACCCAAACCTGGAACAATGACATAAACAGGAAAGTCTCCTTTTGATAGATGATGATCTTCATTCATAACATAGCTTAAAAGCGAATGTACAGTGATATGTCTTCATTCTTAGGTTTCTTTCATTTGTACAATTTGGCAGTGGCACCTTTCCATATACCAGCACAGTAGGCTATTTCATAGGTTTATAATATATCTCTCTGATCCCGATATGTACAAGTCAAGGAGTGTTTTAATAAAGTGATAAATGCAACTGTAGAATTCTTGGACTTGAATAAAGTGAATGAATTTTTGGACTTGGTTGGGTGAAGTTACCAATTTTGCCCCTTTCAGAATAAATGTCTTGAGTACTTGTTTCCTAGAAAGTGTATAAGGTGGTACTAAAAATTCAAATTCAATAATTACAGCAACAATATTTTGCACTTATTATATCTTATGGTCATTTCAAGGAACTAGACAAACAATGTGGTATTTCAGCCCCTAGAATTCTTGGAAGCTTAATCATGGAGCTTAATCATGGAAAGGAAAGTTTAGGTATCATTAGCAGGCTAACAGGAATGTCAGTATTTATTTAATTAAAAAAGTGCCTTTGCTGCATGACTAAATGTGTATTTATTGTCAGCGATACAGGGCCATGCTTGGGCTCTGGTATAGGTACATATAGCCATCACAGAAGAGTCTCTTTGCCACACCATCCATTTCACGAGGTACCTGCTTAGCCAGCTCGGCTAAAGGCATAGTGAGGTAGCGTGCTACTTCCGGACATGCTTTAACCTCTGGAACGTTGAAGCCATCAGCCTCACCTAAGAACGTATTAGGTAAATTAGTTCATATAATTATATACATAGAAAAACATACAGAAATAAAATTCTTAGACGAAGCTAAACTAAAATCTCTGGGTATTTCTTGGTGCATTTTATTTTTTTGCACTCACCCATTCGGTCAGCCATGCTATCAAAAAAGATCCAGTCAGTTACATTTGGTCCGTGCTTGACAAAGGAAACATAGTGGCTGGTCTCTATGCACAGGACAGCGAACAGCTCCAGTTTTTCATGTGGGGGTGTGTGTGCTAGACTACCAGGACTGCATGAGTGAGGAAATCCTTCAGGGAGGCGTAGGGACGTGGGTTTATGAGACTGTCGGCTGGGGTGAACGTGGACCTGAGCGTGATCACAAATGGATCAATCATTTTTATCAGATTTATAAAGTATTTTGGTAAAAAGAAAAACACTAGCTGCCAAGAGCATTCTAAAGTAATATCTTTGCTGAACATCATTACAATTTGGAAAGTATAATATTATGAATCTTTATGCAGCGCAAATAAAAGTGTATGAATAGACCCACCTGTCCTGAACAGCTCTCACAGAAGACTTTAAATCCTGTATTGCTGAAAACTGAATCTACAAAGCATTGGCTACACTCCACACGGGCCAACTGTCCACACAATATACACTGCTGAAGACCTAAAACACATACACACATGCATATATTGTACTAAAATATCAGAATATGACTATACTATTCAGAATAAATAGATAACACACTTGGTCAGAGACAGAGTGGAAGAACTCAAGAGCCTTGACCACCTTTGGGATGATCTGGAAAACTGACTGCACTCTAGGCCTTCTTATCCTACATCATTGCCTGATCTCACTAATGCTCTTATAGATGAATGAACACAAATTTAGTCTAATGGAAAGCCTTCCCAGAAAAGTTGGAAGATATTATAAAAGCAAATGAGGACTAAATGTAATGCAATGGAATGTTCGGTTATTTTGTAATGAAGGTGTAGTTATCCTACCGTTGGACAGAAGAGCAGTAATGTCAAGCTGTAGCGAGGGAATGATCTTTGGAAACATTTTAAACTGCTTTCCAGAGCGAGGCATTGTCAGGATCAGGCAAGAAGGCACCTGGAGTCATAAAAAGATACAAATAGAGGTGAGACATGGCTACAGAACACAGTGTGGTGTGTGTAATATAAAGGTGTAAGGCTGTCAGATGTGGGAGACGTGGGAGATAATGTTCCTCTGCAAATGCACATCTCATTTACTGAAGACAAAACATGCTACATCTTGATTATACTCAGCCACCAGACGTATATTAAATATCCTACAACACTACTCATATACCATAATTGCACTTATGTATATTGTATGCTTTGTATATAACATGTCTATTGCTGTACACTGATATGTCAAATGGCATATGCAAGACGCCTCCTAGCCCAGCGTGGCATTGATTCCACAAGTGAACAGAAGACGTCTGGAGGGATTTGTGCCCTACTGTCTGAATATCCACCCACAGATTAGTGAAACATAGTGGGCACCGGTCAATGACGTGTTCAGGTGGACCAGTGCAGGACCTAACCCATGCCATAAGAAGTGTCCATTGGGGTAATGACACTTCATAATCAATGTACATCCTGCTATCTTATGACTTTTGTCAATGTATATTGTGAATGTCTGTAAATGATATGTATATCGTCTGTTTATTTCATGTATTTCTGGACAGTTACCAACGACTGGCTAATAAATCTAATTCTGATACTGATGATTAGACTGGTTAACAGTTTCAGACATGTCCCCAAAATTTACTCACAACGTAACGTACATTTGATTTCAGGACAGCACTATTTCAGAAAGTGCTGATTTCAGAACAGCACTATTTTAGGACCTGCTGATTTCAGACCAGCAGTATTTCATAAACTACTGACTCTCAAAACCTGCTGCATTTAGAACACCAGTATTTCAGAAGAGCAGTATTTCAGAAAGTGCTGATTTCAGAACCCACATTTTTAACAAAAGCAGTATAACAGAAACTACTGATTTTAGATGAGCAGTATTTCAGAAACTGCTAACTTCAAAACAAACAGCAGTATTTCAGAACCCACTGATTTCAGAACAGCAGTATTTAAGAAACCATAGATGGCTTTGAAGTTCTGCAGTATTTCAGAAACCACTGATTTCAGAACAGCAGTATTTTAGAAAGTGCTGATTTCAGAACAGCAGTATTTTAGAAAGTGCTGATTTCAGAACAGCAGTATTTAAAAAACCACTGATCTTAGATCAGCAGTACTTCAGAAAGTTCTGACTTTCAAACAGCAGTATTTCAGAACCCACTGAATCCAGAACAGCAGTATTTCAGAACCCACTGAATCCAGAACAGCAGTATTTCAGAACCCACTGAATTTTGGAAGAGCTGTATTTAAAAAACCACTGATTTTTGATCAGAAGTGTTTCAGAAACTGTTGACTTCAGAACAGTAGTATTTCAGAACTCACTGAATCCAGAACAGCAGTATTTCAGAACCCACTGAATTCTGGAATAGCAGTATTTAAGAAACCACTGATTTTTGATCAGTAGTATTTCAGAACTCACTGAATCCAGAACAGCAGTATTTAAGAAACCACTGATTTAATCAGCAGCATTTCAGAAAGGGCTGACTTCAGAACCTGCTGATTTCAGAACAGAAGTGTTTCAGAACCCATGATGTCAGAACAGCTGTATATAAGAAACCACTGATTTCAGAACAGCAGTATTTCTGAACGTGTTGATCTCCTGGGATTTGTATGCGCAGCAGGCTTTAGAGCTTACACAAAATAATGCACAAGCGAGCAGATGTTCACTGGGTGGAAATCCCTTGTTGATGAGCGAGGTCAGAGAAGAGCACAGTTAAAGAGGGAAATAAACTTTACAGTTTTAATGAGCCTTAGATTCCTGGGTGACAGGAGTGGAAGGATTTTAGCCGCATTTAGATTTTTTTTATGAAAACTGAATAAATTAAGCATCTGTTTGTCTTCTTGTCTTATTCTGTATTTAGTACTTTATTCCATGTCACTCTTCCGTTTTCCTTATATATTTTTTTATCTTTTATCTTTCACTCTTCTTTCTTAACTGTTCATCCCTCACTATATACTCATTATATACTCTTACTTTATGTTTGTTAAAAACTAGGAAATTACCCATACTGCTCATTTATTGGGTGTGGTGTTATTATTAGAAATTCTCACTTATTCTAGCTCTTCAGCATTGTCTGCTGATGACTCACTGATATCAGTCAGACAACAGCCCCACCTACAGGGCAATGTATTATGAAAACAACCCCCAAAAAACACGTATTAGGAAGCATGTATGCTTAACGTACCTCTGCTAGTTTAATGCCGTTGTTGTAGAAAGAATGCTCCAGTAGCTGCTGAACAGTTGGTAAAACCAGACTGTGGTTGTAATCCATAAATATTTGGTACAAGTAACTTGTCTGTTCCAGATCTGTTAGACCTTTAGGCTGATTACATGATTTTCTAAATAAAAACAGGAAAAAGACAATTTAATACAAAACTAAGTTTACGAAGTGCAGACATGATATTGTGCATTTTGTTTATGAGTATAAAAATATTTATATATACACATGCATATTAAAATAGACATTAATAACAAAATGAACACATGCATATTAAAGAAAACATTAATAATAAAATGTACACAAGCATATTGAAGAAGACATTAATAATAAATTGTACACATGCATATTAAACTAGCAATCTCTAAATGTATGCATGCAACTTACAAGTGAAAAAAGCAATCAGGTATAATAATAAATATTGAACATTTACTGTAAAATAAATGACTTTTCAGACTAGTTTTGAATCTATATACTGATGTGACATAAAAAATAACTTTTTTAAATAAACATAAAACATGGTTTGGTTACAAAAATAACCTGAGTAGTGATTAACATAACTGAATTCATTTTTAATGAGCCAGAATAATATTTAAAAAGTGAAAGTGAACTATTTATTTGCATACAGAGGGATGTGACCTCCGCATTTAACCCATCTGTGCAGTGAAACACACACACACACACACACACACCAGTGAACACTAGGGGGCAGTGTACACACTTGCCCAGAGCGGTGGGACAGCCCTAAACCACGGCTCAAGGGCACTTAAGTCGTGTCTTGCCCTGTGCATTGATCAAACCTGGGACCTTCTGGTCACAAGACCGTTACCCTAACCACTAGGCCATGGCTGCCCTGTGGCAGCAACTATGTGATGCTGTGTCTTCTGTAGAGAAACTGGATCCAAGAAATACAAACAGAAATCCAACACTGAGTATTCTCCATGCTCTGGGCACGTGTGTTGACTGCCCTCTAGTGTGTGTTTTACTGCATGGACAGATTAAATGCAGAGGCCAAATTCCTCCACAAGCACAGAAGTTATTGTGTCACTTCACTTTCACTTCATTTTTGTATGTGTGAGCTGACAGACACCCATGATTGGCTCCCTTCCTAAGAGCATGGACAGTTTTGCTCTCTGTGCACATTTACACAGTTAACATGACGCTTTGTGCATATTACTTGTCAGAATCATGAGCAGCATGGTGGGTTACTTACAGTTTCAGTAGTGGATCCAGTGACAGGATGTCCTGCATTATGAGAGTGAGAAACTCCTCTGGATCTGAATGCAGGAAAAATGCATGCTTAATACACTCATGCAATTAGTTTTGCTGTTTATTTATTTATTTGGCAGACAATCCAAAACTGAACCAGGATGTAATCCAAGCACACCTGAGCAGTTCAGAGTTAAAAATGAATCTAATAGTGGCACTTATGTATCCTCAATAATAATAAAAAAAAGATCTGCATAAAGGTTTAAAAATCTGTTTATGTGGAGTTTATATATGAATTCTTATATAATATATATAATTCATATATCATAGTTTATACACAAAGTCATATATTTAAATTTTCCAACCATGGCCTTCTGACCAATCAGACATTCATTCTGTTTAAACTGTCCTACAGAATGTAAAGTGAAAACCTTTTTCATCTGTGGTGTAGCTTGGACAGTGGCCTCGCTCCTGCAACTGCTTCCGAAGCTTCATCACACTGTACTCTGGGACAAAACCCTCACTACACACACACACACACACACACACACACACACACACACACACACACACACACACAAAGAGAAGAACAATTTATTGTAATAAAAGCACTACATTACAGATGTAAATTTGGGTAAATGGGTCTGTAAAGTGAGCTTGGATGTGAGTGGGACTGTCACTTCACTGTTGAGCCTTCTGGAGGCGTCTCAAACTTAATTTAACGAAACTCTGGAATTGGGAGGTGTCTACTAAATAACCCCTGTAAAGAGCTTGTGTGGTAATGGTTATGTGCGGAGTGTAGGTGCAGGGAACAGGCTGGGTCGTATGTGTAACCTAACAGTTAGGTGCAGAATTACTGTTATCTTATCCTGTATTATTTCACTAATATATCCTTACTGGATGTGGACAAACCCAAAGTGGACGGGGCCTACTAGCACTATGCCGAAAGAGAAGGGGGAAACCTGAGGGGAAATTTCTATGTAGTAACAGCAATATACATTAACGACAAGACACAAATAACAAAACACAATAAGGTATAAAAAACAGATGGAATAGAAACCTCATGCTTGCATGTTTTGTTTGTCCAGAGTGATTTTAGTCCATCTTATGTAGTGGTGGAGACCTAAAACTGAAGACACTGCCTATTTGTTTCTGTTTTCATTTAGACCATGTTATCTGTTCTAAACAATGTACAGGTGGCAGGAGGGGTTGAGGTGGAGCTTGGAGAGGCAAGTGGTAAAGATTCCCACCTATAAGTGATTGTGTCTAATTTGTGTTCTGTGATTCAGTAAGTACCAGTAAAGATAAAAAGAGAGATGAACGGATGGTTGGTGTGGTACAGTGGTAACAACATTGGCTCCCATGTGAGAGACCTGGGTTCGATTCCCAGTCTGGGCAGCCAGTCTGTGCTACACCAATAAGGGTTCTTGGGCAAGACTCCTAACACTACGTTGGCCTTCCTGTAATGCCTGTAACCTTGTAAGTCGCTCTGGATAAGGGCGTCTGCCAAATGCCGTAAATGTAAATGTAAATGTAAATGTAAACGGATGGGGAGAGCTGATATATAGAGCAATGTGTGTGCAAAAATGAATGAATGAATAAAGGCCTGTCTCCTGCCTTCTCATTCCCATCATCTACAGTTCAACAGGAATAAAGTTTACCTGCGTAGAGGACACACAATATCCCTCAGAAGAGTTCTCTGGATAGGTTCATCATACGGTTTAGTCTTTTTAAACAGAAGGGAGTCCAGTACTGATGTGCAGGAAAACAAACTGGAAAAAGAAGAGGAAAGAACTGCATGCTTATAGTCTGGTACATAGACACTACATTTTCATTTACAAACATGTGGAAACATTTACCCCTAACCTGAATATGGTATAACCTGAAATATATATATTGCTCTAACAGGTCAAACCTAAAGAGGGCAGAGTCCATGTAACAGGAGTTACAATGACCCTGAATCCCTTTCATCCGACCAGTCAGGACCGTCATCACGTCCTCAGTCATCAGCGGTGGGACAGCTGATATATCCTGCCCATCATGGTCTGTTAAGACACCCAAAAAAGTCAAACTGATCAGCTGCAACTTTAAACGTACCGTCATGAGCAGTACTGTTATAAATCAGGAAGAAGAGTTATTTACCAACGTGTCCGTTTATTGCAGTCTGGCCTGGTAAGCCAAGGCAAGATGAGGAGGTCTTGACAAAGAGGCCGTGCTTAGGCAGACATGTAAAATACTGAACTTTTTCGAATGTCCCGTCACTTACCCCACATGGCACTTCCTGTAGGGGAAAAAAAACATACTGATCTTAAAAAAGGTCAATCCATGTAGGGTAAATAAAAGGGTGAAATAAGGGTGAATCTTTTCTATTTATAGTCGACCAGACTGTTTTTCTCACTTCTGTGTTCAGTAATACAGTGATTACACAAGACTGGAATGAGTCAAAGGGGATTTCCCAAAAGGTACCAAATTTCACAATGTTACCAGAAGAGGGCAGTATTAATGAGTACCAGTTCCAATCCAACCATTCTGCTCGACTTCGAAGGAAGAAAACCGATCCAGCGCACTGTTGCAGAGACAGGTCCTACAGCCAAATTAACCATGATTTTGGAACCCACTTTTATATCCACATCAGCAACATCATCTTTAACCATTTCTGGATTTTCAATAATGTCCATCTTTTCTGGTTTACCTAAAAAAAAAAGTAATCTTTAGAAACAGAATCACTCTATTAACCAAATGAACATCGGTACAAAGGAATCTGAGTTGTTGAAACAGTGCAATGAAGCATAGAAAAGACATACACTGAAGTAAAACAGATACAGACAAGCCTGTGCAAAACACACAGGCCGGTGGTGACTCCAGAACGGTATAGGGTTTGTTTAGCTGGCATTCCATGGGACTCCTGGTTTATCTACAAACTAATGTTATGTGTGCATCCTGTTTTGACAAGTTACACCCGTTTATGTCCTGCACTCAGTCTGATAGGTTTGGCCACGTCTAACAGGACAATGCACCACCACACAAGTCTCGAGATGGCAAATTATGGTTAGAGGAACACTCATCTAAGTTTGGGGGTTTGCCGTTCTCACCTAAGTCACCAGATCTCAACATTATCGAGCACGTCTGGGATGCCATGCAACGTGCTGTGGAACACAGAAATCCTACAACTCGGAATACAACAGAAATGTGGAGAGAGTGTTTATTGCCTACTGAATATTTCTGTGAGCTTGTGGAATCCAAGCCCCACAGGGGACATACCAAGTATTAGATTGGTGTACCAGTTTTTCTGGCACTTCAGTGTAGATGACAACACTAGTTAAAATAATTAGTTAAAAGCATAAACAAATGAATTTGTAAGCCAATTTATTTATATTTAATCTACACTGCATTCCATTTAGTTTAAATTTAAATTTTTTAGTTTTAGTTTTTAAACATTAAAACAGTAAGTGCTTTTACACCACTGGAACAACTATCTACAGACTGTGATGAATTTAAAACCTGTTTTCATTTTAAATAATTGAGATTGATTATTAAAACTCTTATGGCATATGGTACTACATTTACATACATGTGTTCCACTCATCTGTATTTAAATGCTCCTCTTTATAAACACAGTCCAGTGGAATTCGTCTCTCTCCTCCGGCGTTTCCATGTTCATCCTTATCCTGCAAAGAGACAACAGTCAGCTCCAGATGTCAAATTAATTATTTATCATATAGTGGATATGAAGAATTTCTAGGGGAAAAAAATAAAATAAAGAAAATAATAAAATAAAATAATTATATTATTATTATTATTATTAATAATAATAATAATAATAATAATAATTATTATTATTGTTTTTATTATTATTATTATAAGTTATTATTATAAATTATAGCATGTCTCAGAAGTAAGGAAATTGATACAACCGGAGTGTAAAGACACTTGCTGAGACATGGGGGCACACAAATGCAGGTTTTTATTTAGGTAATCGAAATCCAAAAGTCTGCATTAAAAATCCAACAGAGACAAAACATGCCCCGAACATGTGATCACACGGTTATTATAGGCATGCACACACACAGGTGAACTAGTTTAGACATTAAACCCAAACTGACGGGAAAAAACACTAAACCACTGGGAACATTCTGTTTTGTCGCTGTTTTGACTGAGAGTTCTAACAAAAACACCTATATAAAATAAAAACTGTTTAGCAGATGGTGATTTAATTTTAGACAAAAGCTATGAGGAAAGGGAGCCAAAGCTTTCTGTTTCTTTACTTCTAAAACACCCTGTATTTATTTTCAAGATACCTAAGGTGACCGTAGAATAAAGCAGTAGTTATAATGATAGTCATACAAGTTATAGGCAGTCTCAGTGCTGCTATAATTACACAACGGATGGTTAGGCTAAAAGAGGCAAGTTTTCAAAAGGATGTTAAATACTGACAGTACAAGGAGAGAGGATTAGCCTGTTATTACCACCTACAAAACCGTTTCCGTTTTGGACGTTCCGGTGTTTAACATCTAACAGAAATAAACAGTCGCTTCTTCAACAGCCATGTGTGTTTGTTAATAGTTAATAGTTAAGTTAATAGTACATTAAATGCAGTTATTAAGAAAAAAAAACCCTCTGTCTTAGAGACTTTCCAGTTTCAGGAAACTTAAAATGATAGCTTTAGCCCTGAAAGTGGAGACTCCTTCCTTTAACCCTATTTAGTTTAGTTTAGGGTCATGTACAAGATAATAAATACAGACATCACAATCAGAATTTCTGGACTCTGAGCATACTCAGTTTTGCTCAGTAAATTAAAAAAAAAGGTAAGGTAATACAAAATAGATGTGTACACCAATCAGCCATAACATTACAACCACAGGGACTTATTGGTTAGGGAACCGGTCTTGTGACATCATGTTAAATGTCCCAGGTTTAATCCCCGCATTGGGGACACGACTGAGGTGCCATTGAGCAAGGGACCCCCTAACTGCTCCCTGGGTGCCATGGTTTGGGGACTGTGTGCATTGCCCCCTAGTGTTCACTGGTGTGTGTGTGTGTGTGTGTGTGTGTGTGTGTGTGTGTGTGTGTGTGTGTGTGTGTGTGTTTCACTGCACGGATGAGTTAATTGCGGAGGTCACATTCCTCTGTGTGCAAGCACAGTAGGCAAATAGTTCACTTTCACTTTGACGTGAAGCACAATAACATCATTACACTGGCATCTGTTAAGAGGTGGGATATATCAGGCAGTAGGTGAACAGGTACTTCTCAGAGTTGATGTGTTGAAAGTAGGAAAAATAGGGAAGTGTAAGGATATGAGTGAGTGTGACTACAGCCAAACTGTGATGTTTAGACAACTGGGTCAGAACCTAATTGTGATGGTTAGACGACTGGGTCAGAGCATCTCCAAAACAGCAGGTCTTGTAAGGTGTTTCTGGTATGTAATGGGCAGAACCTATCAAAGCAGTCCGTGAGCCGGTGACAGGGTCATGGGTGTCCAGAGCTCACTGATGTCTGTATAAACTGAGAGATAGACTGTCTGGGCTGATTCCGCAGAAGATCCACAAAAGGATCTTTTGCTAAGGTCTTGTTGCCACAGAGGTCTCTTTGACTCCATATTTGTATTTGCTGCCTTTGTCCATTATTTATTTTTATAATAAACATGCTCATGCTTACATTTTTGGTTTGTCTGTTTGTTTTTTGGTTGTTTTTTTGTACTTCAAATAAAACTAATCTGCACTTGTATCCGCCTTCACCTTTTTCATCTGTTCAGATAGAACAAATGCAACACCAGCCTGTGTCCGTTGTTACTATTGATATGACAATGTAACAAATTAGCATATTTATTAGCATAAACCTAAACAAATCCACACCTACTGACCAATCAGATCAGAGCAGCACTGCTGTAAAAAATATCAGTAACGTACTGTTGAGATCAAAACCGTGTCGTCTTCCATAAACTTCAGGATCATCCCATGCTGACAGTCGCTTTTATCCTCAGGAAAGTAGGTTATGCGATCTCCAACAAAGAGTGTCAGTGCTGATGATTTGGGATGCTGTGGTTTGATTCTGGTGAAAGGGACAAAAACGCCACAGTCTCTCGGACATTTAAAAAAAACCTTGTACATGTAGCTTCCATCAGTTTGGCCTTTGCCCTTATCTTCTCCCTGAGAAACAAATCAAAATGCTTTAATGAATCTCTTTGTTTTGCTCTTTTATGAACACAACTCGAACTATTACTCACCTGCAATTCAACTCCAAAAAAAGCTCCTGCAATAGGACCCAATAAACGTGGCTCAGAAAGTGGGCCGATGTATCTAATCACACCTTTAAGCCACTCGCCGTTTTGCTCCACCATGACGTCTGAGCCTACAGTTAATTCCACAGCTTGCTCTAAATTTTCAGGCTTTGCAATTTCCTTCAGTCTCTCCTCATTACTTTCAAGGGCCAAGAGAAATTCAGACTTTTGCCGTGTCAGTGGCTGCAGAATATCGTGTGGCAAGTTATATTCCAAATAGTAGCTGATTAATTTGACAGGTATAGTCTCCTTTTGATGCTTAAGAGCTGAATACTGATTCCCGTTTGTGTAGCAAATACTTCCTGCATTAAACAGCTCTTGTGATACAGGTTTTGCAGTGACGATGAAGTAAGCATTTTTATCACAGGAAGCCATTGCTGACATGTGACTCCTGCAAACATGAAATGAAATGAATTAATATAAACAGATAGGGGCCTGCACACCACTCTGGGTGCATGTGCTCACTTCCCTTCTAGTGTGAGGGTTTCACAGCACAGTGGCCAAAAGAGTAGATCACATTAATTAGTGACATGTTGCCTCTATTAAAACTATTTAAACTCAATCTAAAAAAAATATTTTATACTGTTTATATCTGAAACTTTGACAAAAGCTTTAAGCTGTGCCCACTTTACAATCACAACATATCATATAGTGAAGTGAAAGTGATCTACTGTTTTGACCTGCACATTTGACCCATCAGTGTCGTGAAGCACATTTACACACTAGTGAACACACACTATGGAGCAGCCGTGGCCTTGTGGTTAGGGAACCGGTCTTGTGACCAGAAGGTCCCGCATTTAATCCCTGTGCCCAACCAGACTTGACTGATGTGCCCTTGAGCAAGGCACTTAACCCTTTGGGCACCATGGTTTGGGGCTGCTCCCCGACTGACTCACTAGTGTGTGTGTGTGTGTGTGTGTGTGTGTGTGTGTGTGTTACACTACATGAATGGGTTAAATGATAAGGTCAAATTCGTCTGTGTGCAAGCACAGTGGGCAAATAGTTCAATTTCAATTTCGGTGGGCAGCACCTATCTGCAGCACCCGGGAACAGCAGGGGTTAAAATTGGGACCTTTTACGTCTCAAGGCTGGTTTCTTAACCATAAGCCTTTGGGTGCTCTCTCAAGCTTGATAAATTTGTGTATGATAATAATAACAATAATAACAACAATAATAATAAACAATTTTTTTATTAATATTTAAATAAATATTTTAACTCTGAAAGAAAAAAAATACTGCAGATTTTTGGTGTCTATAGGTGTGAATATTTTTTTACATATGTAATGAGATGATAACATACACACACACACACACA
>JAOVVF010000017.1:20846709-20863748 GCA_028565595.1 Duopalatinus emarginatus | reverse complement strand
TGTGTGTGTGTGTGTGTGTGTGTGTGTGTGTGTGTGTGTGTGTGTGTGTGTGTGTGTGTGTGTGTGTGTGTGTCTCTCTGTCTGTCTGTCTGTCTGTGCCTCTGATGTTCTGTTTGCTGCTCATCTGATATCCTGCATAGATTATTTTATTTATTTATGTGTTTATTTATTTATTTTGTTTGTTTATTTTGGGAGCCACAATGTTGCCTCTTCATTGCTGAGGTTAAGGTTAGTGTTAATTTTATTAATAATTGTTAGTGATAATTACTTTAAATAAATTAAAGACTAACAGCACAAAACTGTGTGTAGAAATAAAATGGCTTAATTACATATGAGAAGTATTATTCAGTGAAATAATACTAATGTAATGTACCAGTAACAATAAATAATAAAATGTTGTTAAATGCTATTTCATTTTTCTCCCCATACTTGGATATTTTTTTTGTACATAAAAGCTAAAGGCCATTTTTTATAATATGTACTTTGTAGAAAATTGCTTAATTATACAGATTTTTCCATGTTTAAAACAAATTAACTCAATGAAATGCAATGTAAACTCGGGACTAAAACTTCTGCGTGTTTTCCCTTTGTTGTACTTATTTCTCACCACAGTGGTGAATATTCTTCACTTTGTCTTTCTAAAGGAATTTACTGTGTTAAACCTTACAAACAAGAGGTTTGTATTTTTAACAGGGTTCAAATGATGACCTCATTAGTGTTTAGAGACACCATTAACTCCTCCAGAACCTCCTGCTTTTCTGCTTATTCCTGTAAAGGTGTGTATTGTTCGGTGTAGTTTCTCAGTATAAATCTTCTAACCTGCAGAGTAAAGAAAGTGCTTAGGTGGGAATCGACATTGACAGGAATTGACAACATCTCTGAGATGGAACATTTGGGTAGTGAGGATTAGGAAAGGTGTTGACATGATTCCCAAAGGGGAAGGGGTGTAAAGAATATGCCATACTGATATGAATATAAAGTCTTCCAGTTTCAAGTGCTTTTACAATTCTGTAGTCACTCATGTTTTCTTTTTAATACCGAAACATTTTATATATCTAATTTTGTTCTATAGTATATTAGCCTGAAATATTTGGACAAGGATATTTCATGAATATTTGAATATATGGCACTTTTTTTTTTTTTTTTTTTTTTTTTTTTTTTTTACTGTAAATAGTGTGTTAAAAGGAAATTACCCATCAGTACTCTATAAGGACCAAATACAGTAGATTAGTCAGACGATAACCGAGAGGGAGTTTCTGTCAAAACCAATAATACTCCATTGTTCATTTTCAATTATAAGTCACTGGAGTATTAACTTACACACTCATCCAAACAATTGATCTTCACTCTGCCTCCACTAATGAGTACAACAGTGTGTCCCAATGCACGTTTGTGTACATTTGTTATTCTGCCCCCCTCTTGCTTTCTTGAAGTCTTCACTGATATTAATGGTGTCTTATTTTTGTTAAACCCTGTTCCCATGTATGTAAATAAATGATTTTAGGTACAATATATTCCAGTCTTTGGCATACACATCTGTGTGTGTGTGTGTGTGTGTGTGTAGAAATATAATGCTATAATAATTATTAATTAAAATGTTTGTAAACGTATATTTTCAGTAGAGGTGTTACAGTTCTTATATATTTTGTAATATATACATAAAAGTAAAAATGTACAAAAAGCTGTTGGTGGTTCGGTGCCTTCCTCAAGGGCACTTCAGTCAAGTCTTGTTGGTTGCAAGGCTCAAACCATTAACCTTCTGGTCCCAAGGTGGGTTCCTTAACTTGTGGTGGTTCCTTAATAACTTGTGGTACTTGTGGTATATGGCTGCCCACAACCATAAGATGTCTACTAACTAACTGACCCCCCCCTTTTTTTTTTTCACAGCGTTTTACTAACATTAAAATAAAGATCGCACTTTATACATTTTATTCATAATTGAAGAAAGTACCAAGAATGAGGAAGACAGTAGAAAGAGAGAATTAGGTGTCCATTTGATCATTGATGAAAAGAAAAAAACAGGAGTTTTTACTCTACTTTGGATTATCTGTTTCTATCAGACGTCATAAAAAAGGATATAACCCAAATGGACAGAATGCAGTGTGTAACTGGTGCACCGACATCCCTGCATAGCTTTACCCATATCCGAGACATGCCTTAAATCCTTTTAGCCAGTCCAAACCGCATGCAGCTGTTATTTGGCTCTAATCTTCTGCCTCCCCAGCCTTGGCTATATGAGAATTGGGGAACCTCAAACCTAATCCTGTGATGTACATATTTAGTCTTGGAGGCTCTGAAGCCCACAAGGCAACATGCAGAGAAATCATGTGAAATTCAAATTTCAGGAAAACCAAAAAGACTTTTTCTGTGTAAATCTAGCCACATAAAATCCTGTTTGAAAGTCACATTTATTCAGATATACAAGTCAAAAGAAGGCTGTTGCTTTTATTACTGTACATCTTGATGTTTGTGATCCTGTAACTGTGTGTATTAAAGGGAGTGTGGGAAACCCTGGAACAGTGATATATAAATGTCCTGTGATGGAAAATGTGTATTTTTTCAGAGCAGAGGATTTTAAACTGCTAATATCCAAGACCAACTGATACTACTAATGTGCAATATGTCCAGTTTATTTCTGATAAATGGGATTAATAATGAATCAACCTTGACATGTAGATATTTCTAGAGATTTGGGTACTTTCCATCAGTAAACATGGCCAAAAAAACCTACCAACTTTAACAGTAAGTGGTTATTTGACTGACACTGCAAGTGCCCAACCACAGGCCGGTGGTTTTTGTGTGGTGTGTATTGGAAGATGAGTGGGGAATAATGGCAGGACCAAAAAAATAATAATAAAATAAAAAATGCTTTGGTTGCTGCAAACTGGAAACTGTGGTTAAACATAGCCACCAACAAAGATGTATATATCATAAAAATCCCATGTAGCTCAATATTCATTTCACAGCTTATTGTTATCAGGAACGTTTAGAGAAGTAAGTGTTCATAAATGAAATTTTGTCATAAGGTTTTCCAAAGGTTTCTTGTATTGCAGTGGTTAGCACTGGAAACATCAATATTCTTGAACATTCTCTAAAGGTTTTCCAAAGACTCCCACATTACAAACATTAAGAAAAGTTTACATGTAACCAAAATTAATGAATAATTTTAACAAAAAAGAATAGAATCAGTCGTTTGAATCAGTTATCATGAATATATTTCTTATGAATAACACTCTTAAAAAGGTTGGCCGATAGCTAAAGCTGTTAATCAATTAAAAATCTCAAACCTGAAGCTTTTTATAATGGATATTTAAATTTAAAATAAAAGAATCAATATAAGATTAACACAATGTACTTATTTTCATATTGAAATATGTTTGTTTAATTGAACCTTTTTTTAAACGAAGATGGTCTCTGGTTGAATTAAAAAAAAAAGTCAATATTATCTGTGTACAACAAGGAAAGATTCTGGAATTCTTGAAATATTGTTGAATCTTATATTTTACTTTTATTGTTACTGTACAGTAACAATTCAGCTTAGTCTACCTTGACATTCAGTCAGTTACTGAGACAGACCAGCTTATTATCATTATCAGGGGAGCGTTCTTCTTTTGGATGTGAAATGATGAGAGTGAAAACAACCTTGGTTGGTATTTGTGTGCAATGGGTGCCAGCCTAAAATGTGCTCCTTTTGTTTTTGATCACCACTGTAGTGGACACCCCTCCATATTCATTTTGGGCTCTGCTTTGTAGCGGCCCAGACATTGTTCTATGGATTCTTCCTTTTCATCTGTATCCCTGTCAGAAGAACCATGCAAAAACACAGAAATCCTCTTCTTCTTTGGTGTCTGCTTCTCTGTTGCCTCTGAAGATGTTTGTTGTGCAGGCATCTCTCACATTATCAGGTTGTGTAATAAAGCTCACACTTCACTCCTTTCAGCTTTGGGAAAAACATTTCAGATTCCTAAACCTGGGATCAAGTGCAGTAGTGGTTGCAGTGGTGGGCTGTTTAGATAGATCTGTAGTAAAGTCTGTCTTAAACCTCACTACATAGACTGGATAATCATCTGAGGGCTCCATAACTCTGAACAAGTGACATAAGGCTGCAATACTATTGAACAGGACACATACCGCTCTCCTCCGAGCAGTCCAGTCAACATGTCTGCAATGAAAAGATGTTTTAAACGTTAGTACATTCTTATTAACTAGAAAGACACTCAATACTTTCTGCTCTTTATTCTACACATTGAGGATTCATGATGGGAGTGAGAGAGAAGATAAACAGGGAAAGCAAGAACAGACACATACACAGAGAAAACAAATGTAGAGAGATCACACACACACACAACACGCATAAAGAGAAAGATCGCACACAACACAAACACAGACACACACATAGAGAGGGAGAGAGAGCTTTTGTAGTTTGGTAAGCTCCTTACCACTTAACATAGCAGTTTTGCAGAGTCAATGTATTGGTCAGTGGATATTTGTTTCACCGGATTCGCTTCACCATCTCTAATGTAGAATTCCATCTTGTTGAAACGTCCTGAACCAGTGATTCTTGCTTCTGCCCAAGTGCAACTTGCTGCTCTTTTAATTCATGTGCGTTTGATGGACTATGCTTAAAGTGCCCGACAATCTTGCAACATTTATTCAAAACATTGTCGAATCCACTGTCGTGAAGTGAAACTGTGACCATTCTTAGCACACTGTGGACCATGCAGATTACTTTTTATTGTTTTCATCAAAGACCAATCAGGCAAATTTTTAAAGCAAAACTTTCCACCGAAAACTTCATCCTTGTCCTTATCCATCTTTAGCTAGTATTATCTGGTTTGGCGGTACACCTCAAAGGTCACAGGTCATGATCCACGGGAAGTAAACACATAGCTGCATCAATTTTTTTTATAATTTTTCGAACTTTCGAGTTTTGTAAGAGCAAGAGAAAAAAAAATAAGTCAGTTATGTGGTGTTCAGTATGTTTTAAAGTTAGTATTTCCTTCTAACAAATTATAGTTGCTGAATAAGCAGCTTGCTGCTACATAACAGTAATGAACTCCACTCACTCACTGTACAGCCTGCAGCTCATTCTCTAGTTCATTACATAGATCAGCACAATACAATGTTTCCGACTCTCCATTTCTTCTTTTCTTTTGGTTTTTGTGCTATTGTGTACTCTTTTCTTAATCCTATTAGGTCATTCATATTTTCATTTGCTCAGACTATTTACATTATTTCTTGGTTTATTTTATGATGTATAGTTTTGCTACACTAATTCCAGTCTTACATGGGTTTGCATAAACATGCTTTATTGGCAAAACAACAGCACAGTTTGAACACTTCTGGATCAATCAGCTTGTATGTATAAACATATATGTATTTATATGAAGCTTGATTAAATCTGGTAAATTCTTGCAGAAACAAAACAGTTTCTGATTTACTGCTAGTCATACAATACTAAAGTCAGCTGGTTTCAGTAGCTAACAGTTAACTAGTAACCAAAGACTATACTTGTTTTGTTAATACTAGTTCACTAGATACCTTTTTGCTTTTTTATTTATTGTTAGCTAATTAACTTAATTTGGCAGAAAGATTGGCCTGGTGTATAGCACACTAATGGTGGGAAGTAGCCTAGATAGATAGATAGATAGATAGATAGATAGATAGATAGATAGACATTACCTAAACTTATGGCATAGAAGACAAATGGATAGATGAATAGATGGAGGCTCAAGGAGACAGAATTTGGTGTGGAGGAATGGTCTTCAACCTCAAGTCCAACCTTGTTACTGGAGAAAGAGTGAGAGAGAGGTAGAGGCTGAATAATTAATAGTAAGTATTTCAATAGGCTGCACCTGTCTTTCCTGATGAGGAAAGTGTCAGTCATGCAGGACCTCACCGCAATTGAAAGGCAATCTGGAAAAGTAAGGTGGGTGGGTGGCGTGAGTGTGTGTATGTGGAGATATGGTATTTATGTGTATGTCTGTTGGCAGTCTGAACAATCAACTGAACACTATATCTGAATTATTTATTTATTTTTTACATTTATCTGTTTATTTGAATTGGAACCTTGACTCACCCCTAACGTTGTCCCTGAAAGTTTCAGACTCCACTTCTGATGTGTCCTGAAAGAGACGTCAAGGAAAACATGGAGAAAAGCCTTAAGAAAAACACTGCTGAGGTGAGCACAGCATTTGATTCTAAAACGCTTCTGCTCCACTCAACCCTTAGTGACTGATAAAAATCTAATGGCACAAAATGTTCAAGGTGGTGATGCCTGTCAGAGCTTGAGACTAAATCAGTAGTCCTGACAGGCCATTCCATATCACTGCATATGGCTCAATTAATAAGCTTTTACAGGAAACCTACTGCATATTTCTATATTCCTGTCTCTGGTTCATCAGTTTTGGTACGTAATAACCAGTACACACTGGAAATACCCCATAAGCCTAGCTGTTTTAGAGATTAACTGACCCGGTCATCTAGCCATCCCAATCTGTTTTTTGGTAAAGTCACTCAGATTCTCACACTTGCCTGCTTTCAACATATCAACACTGAGAACACTGACTGTTCACCTGATCTTTGGTGTATGTTATAAAGACACTGGAGGTTTGGCACAGTGGTGCACTGGTGCACTGTCACCTTGCAGAATGAAGGTGCTGGGTTTGATTTCCCCGCTCATTGGGTTGTCAGGGTTCAATCTTCGGGAGATCTGGTTTCCTCCCGGAGTCCAGAGACATGCAGTTAGGTGATCCTGGGTGTAAGTGTGAATATGTAAGTCTATCTGCCCTGTGATGCATTAGTGACCTGTCTAGGGTGTGTTCCTTAACTTCCACCCTATGATCACTGGCATAGACTCCAGCACTCCAACGGCCAAGTAGGTGGATAGCTGGTTTAGATAATAAGTGAGTAAGTGAAGATTAGAAATCGTACAAATTGAAACAAATGGGACGCATATGGCTACATTTTTGCTCACATAAACAGTAATCTCACTTTTAACTCTAAACTGCCTTCTTTTAGGAAATAAATTTTTGTGAATGGCTTTAGATCATGCTATAACTGGCAGTGGTGGCACAATATACAAGGCTCTTGGTTCCTGATCAGACCTTTCGGAATTCAAGGCCGAGCACCACCAAGATGCCACTGTTGGGCCCTTGAGCAAGGCCCTTAACTCTCTCTGCTCCAGGGTCTCTGTATCATGGTTGACTCTGCGCTCTGACCCCAACTTCCTAACAAACTGGGATATAAAAAATAAAAATAAAAATCACACTGCTGTATTGTATATGTGACATGGATAAAGGCTTCTTCTTCTTAAATATCACATTCTTCACACATTACTGATTACTGAAAAATAAAGTAAAGGACTTCCCCCATGACTGCAGAAACATATCAGTAATTTTGTGTTTGTGTCTATTTGCATAATGAAACTTTGGTATAAGGTTTACCTCTGGGCAACAGTGAGATTCTGAAGCTTCCTCTTCTCTGTCGTGACTATGTCATGGTTCTGTTTAACGTGCTTTAAATTTGGTTTCTGTTTTAATTCTCTTGTCATTTGATCAATTTTGTAAGATCCTCTCGTCAGTTTGATTAACTTAAGATAAGATAAGATAAGATCTTTACTGTTGGTGTTAAAAACAATGAAAAACCATGTAGCAACTCCAGAATGCAGCAATAACATAGAAAAGAAATACATAATAAATAACAAAACAACAAATATAAACAATAATAATAAGAAGAAGAATTATGAATTCTTTCTTTTGTGTTTTCTTGTGTGTTCTGGTTTCAACTGCAGCCTTTATTACACCATGATTATTAATATATTCATGCCTTTTTCCTTTTGTGTTTATTCATTCAATTAGATTTTTTGTATAGCACTTTTAACAATGAACATTGTCCAGAATCAGCTTCACAGAAATCTGAAATCCAGAGTTTACCTTTATATAAATGTTATCGGTTTCTAGGATGTCCATCGTGGTGATTTTCAGACTGTCCATGTGGGTCTATCTTCAGTCTCAATATCATCAGTCCCAATATTGCTTATAAGTATAATCCAAGACGAGGGTCAGTATTTAATTAATAGATGTATTAGATAGAGGCTTACATAAGTGTCTCAGACTTCTAATAGCTTTAATAGTTTATAACTCCAGTACATTACATAACATAACATAACAGTATACTGAAGATACGAAATCCACTTTAGAATTTAACAAGCACAAAAACAATAGAGGGAGAAAATGAAAAGTCCCCTGCTTCCCCACTCACACCCTGAAAATTGCTTTTGCCGATTAGTGAAACACGTATCCTTGAAGAAGTCCCTTTTCATGTTTCTCTCTTCCCAACACCACACACCCACACCCACACAATCATGCACACATTCTTTCTCATGTATGCTTTAGAGGGAATTTTCTGGTTCAGTAACCCCACCTGAAGGTCAAAGTTCAGTTGCTTGTGTGATATTTCTGGGCTCAGCTGTGCATTTTGACTTTAGTAGGGAGCTTGCTCTCTCTCTCTCTCTCACTCACTCACTCACTCACACACACACACACACACACACACACACACATACATACATACATACTGGTCATTACACAGCAGGCCCATTGATGTAAAATGCACTGTTGTTGGTTTAATCATAAAATGCATGGCTTCTGTCTATTATTATTATTATTATTATTATTATTGTAATAGCATAGCTATTTATATTATAGCCACTTATCTTCTGCATGTCATTTTGTGATATAGTGGGTCCCAGCAGACTATATTCACATACACACACAGATGCACACTCTCGCTCTTTCTTCCTCTCACTCTCCCGCTACTTATCCTCCAACCCCCCCCCCCCTTCCACAACTTACTAACCACTAGGCCACGGCTGCCCCATCGACTTTCTCCTAAAAAATCACTGTCCATTAACTCACAGGCATAAATACCACTATGACACAGTTTTTGTTATATTTTCTAAATTGTTCTATGTTGGCCTAGTTTCAGCTTTGTGCTGTAAATCACGTATTTAGACATCTCCAGAGTCTTGTTAGCCAATTTCCTTGTTTCCACCATGTCTTTTATGACTCTTCTTTTCCAGTACCATTTGTGCAGGCAGACACACACACACACACACACATGCATGCACATTTGAATTTAGTTAATACAGAACTGGACCAACTTCAGACAGTGTTAAACAGCGATGGTTGGTTTTATGTGCAGTTCCTAGACTGACAGTATTGTTCATAAACCTCTAACGCCTATAAATCAATTGAATTGAATTGAATTAAACACACTTCAAACACTCTCTCTCACATACACATACCCACACAAGCTTTATACTGGAATAGTGGAAGTATTAATCTGAGTCAAATTCAGGGATGATTAATGTGAATAATAGGGTGTCTTATTCTACACTGTCTCTTGTTGAGTTGTGTGTCTATACCAGTATGCTTATTATTCTAAGCCATATTCCCACTTCTACCACCATTTCTGCTGGACAAGCATTTACCCAGCAGAAAACCCAGCAACCAACACTGCACTAAGCTTCACCCTTCAGTCTCACAGCTGTCCGAGTGTGATTTGTTTTGACGCATTGTTGCATTTCTGGTTAAATTGTGTTACGGTGTAGACACTTTAATGAGTATATACAGTACGTGTTAACAGTATTCATATATTGAAATGGGAGGGCTATAAAATTGTACTGTAATTCCACTGTCTAGTAAAACTATTATGGTTGTGTCATAACAGTCATACGTTCATAAAGAACCTGTAGCACTGAAATATACATGAACAACACCTATTGGGATATTTGTGAGTCCATAATCTTGTCATTTCTCTTTAGAATATTGCAGAATATTGACCACCTTGCTTGCGCACAGAGAAGTTTGACCTCCGCATTTAACCCATCCGTGCAGTGAAACACACATAGGTGGCAGTGACACATGCCCGGAGCAGTGGGCCAACCTACCCACAGCACTCGGGGAGCAGTTAAACGCAGTTACATGCCTTGTTTAAGGGAATTTTAGTCATGTCTTGTTTGCTGCGTCGAATGAAGGCTTGTTCATAAACCACAATCCCATGGCTGCCCATCAGTGTGTTATACAGAAAAGCTATGCTTGCTGCTATCCAGCTTTTTATTCAAGCCACTTGGAATGTATGTTTCTGCCATTTGTCGTTTTTGTGTGATTTGTACATTGACAACACCCACTATTTTATTTCACATGCACCTTCTTAGTCACTGCTGATAATATGTTATGGATGTCTCAGTGAAGTGGGCTTAAATAATGAAACCCTAATGCACACAAAATCTAGACTACATTTCAAGAGGTGTAATCACTTCACATGGCTGTAATTGATGTCGCTGTACATCAGGGGTGCACAACTCCAGTCCTAGGTTCAGTGTCCAGCACAGTTTGGAGGTTTCTTTACTCAAACACACCCGATTGCACTTACCTTCTAATTGACAGGTTTAGTGGATGTGTCTGAGTAAAGGGCCCTTCAAGCTGTGCTAGACACTGGCTTACCAGGACTAGAGTGGTGCAACCTTGGTCTATATTCTGTGCTGGAAAGAAATGAACCACAGTATTGACAGCAGCAATAGCACTGGAATCCACAAAGATTTGGAATCCTCCATTTCCTAGAAGGCATTGTGGTCTAAAATTATCCACTTCATGTATTGCAATCCCCAGCACAACACTCCACTGGCATGTTCACCTTCACCTGAGTTCTGATTATACAGACCTGTTTCCAATCACACTCACTCTCTTATTAATCAGACCTTGAACATCCTCTCATTTTAAAGTACCATTCAGGGTTATAGATAGATGTTTTAAACTCTGGTTGAGTTCATGTACACCGTGTGTCTGTGCAGGTTTTCTCTGAGTCTAATGACATGCTGTCAGCTGAATTAAAGATATTAAATTGCCCCAAGGTGTGGGTGTATCTGTCTGTCTGCCCTGTGACATCTCCAGGGTGTTTTACTGTCTTCCACCAAACAAGCACTGGGATAGACTCCAGTATCCACCATGACTCGGTTATAAGGAGTTTAGATAACGAGTGCATGAGGGAGTGAGTGGGTGAGAGAGTGTATGATTATCTGGTTGAACTTGCTTAGATTTCTGCCCTTGATATCATGTATGTAGCTTGTCTGACCTTTTGCCTGTCCTTTGTATCATTCACTGGTTCACGTTCTGGATTTGTCTTTCTATGACTGTTAGTAAAACCATGGTCCTCGGTTTGAGCTCAGGTTCTATCTACTGGTCTTGTGTTACTCTCAGTGGTGAGTTTTACATATTCAACCCATGTCTTTGTGGGTTTACCCAAATTTTTTGTGTGTGTGTTTGTAGTGGAAAGCTATCTCATTCAAGGTATCTATGCCTGCCCTGCTCACAGGATACCAGGATCTACAGCAACCTGAACCAGGACACGTTGTAGTCACTAAAGATGAATGAATGAATGAATGAACTGCCTTTGGAATCAAAATTAAAGACAGAGAGACCAATTAAACATCCATCCAAATCTTCTCCTTCTTACACAAGGGCCGTCAGCCACAAAGGAAGCAGACAGTATAGATTAGGGTTTAGGATGTGTGTGTGTCTGTGTGTGTTTTGCATGTGTGTTTGTGTAGGTATTGATTGGAGATTGGCAGAAGGTCTCCAGTCTTGCCAGTGATTGATCAAGATCAGAATCAATGGGGAAATGATTGAACGAGTGCAGAAAAATGGTGGTCTGGTCCAGAAATAGAAGAGTAGAGGAAAGAGTCTAGACTGGATTAGAGGGAATGGGTCACTCACTTCTTCCTCTATCAAGTCATGTGTCAAGCATTTGTGTTGTGTAGATAAATATATGTGATGTCTAAGAATAAAGAGATTTTCCCACTGCCTGGGCATTCTCAGGACCTCAAATTCCTCTCTATCTGAATTTGCTCCTACATGGGATCTCCTGACCTTCTGCCGACCTTTGAAGCCTGAACTGTTACACCAACAAGTGCCATTGACAAATCCAGTGATAAATGGTTCCCATGGTTTAAATGATACACTGCAGAATATCCTGAAGCAAGTGAATAAATGGATGGCTGGAGAAATGGATGGATGGTGGGTGGTGGGAAAGGCAGCCTCGGGAGTTCTTGTTTAAATAAAAGCCTAAGTCAACATTAGCAGGCTAAATGCTTATCCAATAGTCTGGTCTGATTTGTATTAACCTTTGACACACTAGTCTGAACTGGTTTGCACTAAACCTAACTTTCTTTAATGTAGAGCAGTAAAGTTTATTTAATGCTCATGGCCCAAATTTGTCAACGGTAACAAAGACTTGAAATAACTATAAATTACAGAGAGTGTTTAACATGATGCTAGCTCTATCATTTAATGATGCCCCATTCATTTTGACCTGAGAGTGAACAATGCGAATTAGGAGTCTTAAAATAACCAGACTTTGTAAAAATTAGGAATGTGTGTGTGTGCATGTGGTACACTACCATGGAACGGCAACCTGGGTGGACTCCAGACGGACCACAACCCTGACTTACTATAAACATTAGTGCAGCAAAACTATTATAGCTTCTGTTATATTACTTTCATCATACTTTCATACTGCCCTTATAGCCATGCAATTTCTACCAGTAAGCCATGATTTGATTTCGCATGCTGATGTATTTAATTTTGATACAGAAAGGCAGAGATATCCGTGTTAAAATGCTTGACTGATGTATCACATGCCCCTCAAATCTAAAGAAACTTGTCAGTGGCGTAACAAACGTCTTAATGGAGAACTGCAATGAGTTTAGCAAAAGCAGGAAGAAAATGAAAACAAAATATACAGTACTGTGCAAAAGTCTTAGGCACCCTATATGGTGTTTAGTATAAATTTTGTTGTAGACATTTATTTTATGAATTCTGAGTCAGCACAAAAACATTTATAAACATTTATAAAGATTATAAATAATAATAATAATAATAATAATTATTATTATTATCATACAGACACATTTGTTAAATAAGATTTTAAATAGAATTATTTTTTTTTCAGCATAATGATTTTGGTTTTAGGTGCACTTGATGCATAGGCTTTATACGAGGGACGGAAAACATTTCAGTGTACAACCCTATAACAGACGGTTTCTTTTTCCACAAGAAACGCTATACAAAGACATACGTACTTATCCAAAGAACTATTGAGAAACTCCTCAAACACCGAGGGGTCAGAATTCAATTACATACTCAGATGTGGGAGGAAACCTATGTGGATACAGACACAGACATTAGGGCACAATGCTCAGGATCAAACCAATTGCCCGGAAGCAGTACGATGCTATGCTCATGCTAATGCTAATACTACTTGACTGCCTCACATGTTGCCTTGAACTGAACTTTGGGGTGTGTATTCGTAGTAAACCATGGATTGGGAATGGGAGTGTGTGATTATAACTAATGTGTAAGAGCACATTCTGTAGTTATTTTGTGCTGGATTTTCATGTTTACAGACAGAGCCGACACATAGGACTGGAAGTACTAAATAATGTATAGATACGATTCGGCGATTTTAACCCCTAGAACTGACATGACAGGAGTAAAGTGCCCTTGAGCAGAGCACCCAACCCTCTCAATTTGCTCCCTGGGCACCTTGCATAGGGTTTCCCCCTTGTCCAGACAAGTGTGCTGACTGCCCCCTAGTGTGTGTGTTTTACTTGATTGATGCAAGCTCAGTAGGTCAATGAGTGGTTCACTTTCACCTTCTTTCCTGATTGGTTTTCTGTGTTTTATGGTAAGCACTACTGGGAATCAGACTCTCATTTCAAAATAAAAGACAGATTCAGTGGTGGTGTTATAAAAACCCACAAACTCAAACTCAGTCTAAACTGCTGTTTCCAGCATGTGTGTGACTCTGCATTAACTATGTTTTAGTATTTAACCCTTTAACTGACCAATGCAAAGCTTCTCTTAGAAAAGAACCCAGGAGACACTTTAGCCTGATGAAGTCCATCTTCTGCACAAAGATGATAAGTGGCCCTCTAGCTTTCCCAGGCCATCCTCAAGCATTCCCACAGTGCGCACACACACACACACACACACACACACACACACACACACACACACACACACACCACCCGGATAATCCAACAGATAGAGTTAAAATAACCTGCTCATCTTGTGTGAATAAGGAGAGTATCTGTCGCTTTCTCAGACACACCATCCTAATAATCCAGTCGAATGGGTTTACATATACTGTACAGTTTCACTCCGTGTCCATCCCTGACACACACACACACACACACACACACACATACGCACACACAAGCACACATTTACATAGATAGCGCTCTGCATCAATGCAGCCAGGCTGTGGCGAATGGGCCTGACTAAGCTGAGAATTTACATGGCTAAGCAAAGTGGTTAACCCCTGGAAGTAAGGCCAGAGAAATAGCCTAATGTGATTTCCTTCTTAATGAAATTTCTGAAAAGAGAGAAAGCGAGAGGGGCCATTTCACTTTGCAGCTGGCTAGAGATACCCAAAACTCTCCATCAGGGAAAGCAACACAGAAGCACTATGAGCTTAGCAAATGCTAGACCTTTTGGAACATCACGAAAGTGCAATATTTCTCAATTTGTGTGTAATTTGTATATTTGACATAGTATGAAGCAGTTCTTATCGTTGTCAGTTATAGTGAAACTTGTGCATTGTGGGGAAACTTATGCGTTGGAAGCTGCAGATCTGTTGGTCCAGTATTCAAAAGTTTGGGTGGTTGGTTCATCAGGTTATTATGAAACTTATGTCGTTCACCTAAACTACACAAATGAAAAAAGATCAGAGTTTTGTGCCCATTTACTCCTATGTACACCGATCAGCTGTAGCAGAAAAGCCACTAACAAGTGAAGTAAATAAATTGATTATCTTACAGTGGCACCTGTCAATGGGCAGGGTATATTAGGCAGCATGTGAACAGTCAGTTCTCAAAGTTGATGTTCTGGAAGCAGGAAAATGGGAAAATGTAAAGATCTAAGTGATTTCACCATGATTAGTACTTATCAAAATTGGTCCAAGAAGGGACACCTGGTGAAACGGTGACAGGGTCATGAAAGCAAAAAGGCTCACTGATGTGTGTGAAGGGTGAAGACCTGTCTGGTCTGAGCTTATAGTAGATCCACAAAAGGATCTGTAGTGAAGGATCTTGGTGCCCGATACCACAGAACACCTTCTGAGATCTTGTGGAGTCTACGCGTTGATGGCTCAGAGCTGTTGTGGGGGATATTTAGGCAACCCATCAAAATGGGGAAACTTGACCAACCCCGATGATCAGCAGTTTCTAACAGCAACAACCATGTCATGGTCAAAGTCACTGAGATATCACTGAGATGTTTATCCATTTTGATGTTTAATGTAAAGATTTAATTTAAGCTCCTAATTTGTATCTGCATGATTGGCTGACTGGAAAATTGCATGAATGTTGAATTTTGAAAATGGTTGATTACCATCATCCCTCATCCCTAACACCCAAATTACTCACACACACATGCACTCCACACACTCATTACATTGAACACTACAACTCCTAACCAACCCCTAGCACAATCTACTGGACAGACAGAGGAGTGTGTTCAGTCAGAGTCTGATACAGGAAGTCATTCCTCTTATAGCTTTGTACAATGCCTCAATCCTTTGCTTTTTTTTTTTTTAACTACACATGCCACATCAGAAGCATGCTTTAACACCACAAAACAAAGTTTTATGAGAAGTGAAAGTGAACTATTGGCCTACTATGTTTGCACACAGAGGTATCTGACCTCTGGATTTTAAACCATCCGTGTAGTGAAACACACACCAGGGGGCAATGAACACACTTGTCCAGAGCAGGAGGCAGCCCCAAACTATGGCGCCTGGGGAGCAGTGGGGGGATCTATCTATCTATCTATCTATCTATCTATCTATCTATCTATCTATCTATCTATCTATCTAAGTGCCAATCAATCTTATTCTTAAATATCCTAATTTTTACTACAATTACTCAATTTATTATATTTTCTTTGTACCATCAGTAAAGTTTTGTCTCACTGTGCAGTTTCACCAAATAATTTTTTTGTGTGCATGGTACATTCTGCAAATAAAGTGATTCTGATTCTGATTACATACAGCTTTTACTTTACCAGACATGTGCCTATTCTACACAAAGACGAAATGTTGCATTATGAAATCTTCACCAAATGCTCATGAAATCAAACCCAAAATGAAATATGATCTCAGTGTGAGGGGCTTTGCTATTTCGGCACAGTTATACCAAGTTAAAATGAATACTATTTTGCGCAAGTAAATGTAATATAAGACTTCTTTAATATATTAGTACTTAACCAGTCCTGCCCTGACTGCTTTTGCTTTGCTGTTTGCTCCGTCCTGCCTCTCTACTGCCTTCCTCCTTTAGCATCCCTGTTTACTGAATAAATGTCTGATGTACAAAATATATAGGATCTTTTAAAAATGAAGAATAATATGAGTCAACTACAAATTTACAGTTAAACGTATGTGAAGGTATCATTCTATTTTACATTCACATATATCTGGCTTAGGCATGCCGCTGAAATTTATACATCACTGATGATGTTGTGCACTGCTTAGAAAACTGGGGGATTAGGTAATGGCTTAAAGACATGAATGATAGTGTACTGAATGATTAAAATGAAATTTGAAAAAATGAAAGAAAAAAAAAAGAAATTTAAAATAGTTTAAAAAATTGGGTAATAAATTTATTTTGTCAATATCAAAAAACAACAAAAAATATTTTTTTATTACCGGAAATTTAAATGATGGACCATTCATATGACTTCTGTTCATTTGAAATGAGTTCAGTCAATAGGGTTTAGTTTCAGTCCAGTTATGGAATCAATCATAGACACAGATAGATACATCATATATACAGTAGTGTGTAAAAGTCTTAGGCACATATACAGAAATATTGTAAAGAAGTTTTTACTATGTGAAAGACAAACACCACAATGAGCTGTAAATAGTCGTTAGTAAAGAAAGTCAGGATTCGGTGTGACTGCACTTAGCCGTCTCAGGTTAGG
>JAOVVF010000017.1:20798677-20812844 GCA_028565595.1 Duopalatinus emarginatus | reverse complement strand
ATATATTTTCATTAATTCATTTATTGACTGGTCCATATGGGGAACAAAATACATAAATAAATAAATAAACATTTGTTTCCCTGCAGGAAAAGTTATTGTATCAAATTCATTGCTCATGCTAATTGTATACACACTACAGATGCAGTAAACAGATTTTTGATTGAAGTATTACTTTAAAATATGCCATTAGTAACATGTACATCAGCGGTGATGTATTGTTGAGTAACTGTAATGTGTGTATGTATGTATATGCAACAGTGAGACACCAGGTCATGTTTATCTACATCTACACCACATCTTTCTCCTTTCTGGAAGAACAACGATGGCTGTGGTGCGTTTATGCTGACCACTACAAATAGATTAACGAGCTAAAGATCTGCAGAATGTTAATTAATTTGGGGGGTATTCTAATCCAGGACAGAGGAAAAGATGTATAGAAGCTTTGGCAGACTGACCACACCACGCTGAATTTATAGCGTGTGCTGCCACATAGTCAATGCTGTTTTAATTCAGCACCATACTATAGCTCCCACCCCCATCATTATCCCCTCTCATTAATGGAAATCTAATCATCCACCATACCCACACACACACACACACACACACACACACACACACACAGAAAAACACACACATGTTCGTTTTTCTGTCATTGCGAGGACCATCCACTAACATCATGATAACTGTAGCTAATTAATAATCTTAGGCCTGTTTTTTTTTTTAATAAATGCTGTGTGGGAGACGCTGCCACGGTCAGTCCCAATCCACCACAACCCTGATCTTGATCGAGTAGCTACTGAAGATGTCTGTCTGTCTGTCTAATGCGTCGTTGGTGTGGTACATTGGTAACATTATTAGCTCGCATGTGGGAGACCTGGGTTTGATTCCCAGTCTGGGCATCTGTGCTACACCAATAAGGGTCCTTGGGCAATCCTGTGTTGGCCTACCTGTAATACCAGTAACCTTGTAAGTCCAGTAACCTGGATAAGAGAAATAAAAACATGATATACCGTGATATGTCCTGTTTTTTAATTAATATTTTTCCCCACGATTTGCTTTACACAGAGGACTGCAACCCCCACCTTTAACCTATCCGTGCAGTGAAACACACACACACACACACACACACACACCAGTGAACAGTAGGGGGCAGTAAAGACACTTGCCCTGAGCCTCAAACCACGGTAACAGGGATGCAGTTGGAGGCTTAGGTGCCTTGCTCAAGGGTACTTCAGTCGTGTCATGTCTGTTGCGAGGATCGAATGCACACGCTGAGTAAAGGCTGGCTACTCATCTTTATCAAGACAGATCACAGTACAGTCTGGACTACAAGCTGAAGTCATGAGTGTTATGTAGAACAGCTGTGACTTCAACTTGAATCACAGCAGTAGTTGTTGCCTCTGCGCTGCTACACCTTGTGTTTTGGGCCAAAATACAGGTGAAAAAAATACAGATCGCTTTACATTCATTTTCAGAAAGCCCCAATTCAGCAATCTCTTTTCGCTTGCTAATCACCAAAATGGCAACCCATTGATAACCACTACCAGGTCTGTTTCTGGATGGGTCCTTGCATATTGCACATTTTCTAGCTATCCCCTGGCTCCTCTGAGCCCCTGGCACTATAAAAAAACCTTGTGTGTGCGTGAATATGTGTGCTGCTGCTTCATCACATGCTCTGGGCTAATCTAACAGCGCAGCATATGGTCATCACTATTATACGGTGTAGACCTTGTGTACGTAAATTTCAAATTATGGACAAAATCAGCAACTGTGGGCCTAATAAAATGTCTGTTTGCGCATATGGTCTGTGTGTAAGTGCAGGGAACTGGGTGTGTGTACGTAGATTTGGCAGGACACAGTGGCACAGAGGGATGAGAATCAGGAAGACAGGACCTAGGAAGATGATTTTCTCACAGTGTCTGTCGCAATCAGGTACTCTGGCATGCCATCTTTTTATCAAGTGGAATAACATAGGATGAGACGTGATGAGAGATTCCTGAATCGGGCTTTCAGGAGCTATTGTAGTTCCTCTTACTCGTATTTATCTCTTGCCTTTTCCAAAATAACATGCCAGCTGCTGTCGTTCTCATTTCAGCTTTCAGACTCGTCCAGTCACTTTCACTTCCCTAGCTTTTCACCTCAAACCTACTGCTATACTATATACTACAGTGTTGTGCACATTATTTATCTCCTGTCAGACTCTAAATGCTGATAAAAGTCACTTCTGCGGTACGACTCATACCACTTTACTATCGTTCTTATATTTTGCACAAAATGTGTAAAAATACTTCACTCGCATCTCTTTGTAGTTTTGACAGAGCAGTTGCTATAATGAAAAGACTCAATGGTGTCTTTAAGGCTGCGTGTGATGGATGTGCCGAGTCTGTGACGAGTCTTTCAACTAGAGTCTGTCCATTTCATCAGATCTCGTATATGGAGAATTAAACTAGGTGTGGCTCGACAAGTCTGCCGCTTAGAGACTTGTATATTTATTTAACCTTAACAATCATATACATTCAGCATGGCTTTTCTAGCCGATCACATCATGCACTTCTACATAAGACTACAATAATGTGTAATAATTTTTTTGTGTAAACACTTCTTTTCTTATATATGGACTATTCTGTTCAAGTGGTACAAATTCATGACTGGTACAAAGATTTTTATCCTTATTAACCATGCAAAAAAACATTTGCAGCTATATATGTGAGGCTATTCATGACAACCTCCTAACCTTTGTTTCCAGCGTTTACAGCCTTTTTGACCGTGAATAGTGCTTTGGATTTTGTCTGGCTTGCTGTGCTATACCATCATTAAAACCATCCACCAATGTACCGCAGTAAGCCTTCTCACATGTAAATACGGTATATGTCTAAAAATATTTCTAAAAATATTATCTGCTTTGTCCAGCCTACTGGGCACAAGGCAGGAATTATTCATAAAATATTTTTTTGCAAATATTTAACATATATAAAATATATGTGTAGCTTAAATGTACCTCTAAATATATGTAGCAGAAATATCTGTGTAAAGTATAGGTTTGGTTACTTGGCATTCTATGGGACCCCTGGTACATCTACAAATGTGAACAATGTGTTTCACTCCTTTCTGATGAGTTACACCCGTTCATGTCCTGCATTTATTCTGGTGGGTTTGACTTCCTCCAACAGAACCTTGTGCCACCACACACATCGAGAGACACTTAATGGTAGTTAGAGGAACACTCAACTAGGCAGGCGTGGCCTAGTGGCTAGGGAACCGGTCTCGTGACCAGAAGGTCGCGGGTTCGATTCCCACCCAGGGCAAGACACGACTGAGGGGCACTTGAGCCTACTGCTCCCCAGGCGCTGTGGTTTTGGGCTGCTCTGGGCAAGTGTGTTCACTACCCCCTAGTGTTCACTGGTGTGTGTGTGTTTCATTGCACGGATGGGTTAAATGCAGAGGTCACATTCCTCTGTGTGCAAACACAGTAGGCAAATAGTTAACTTTCACTTTCATTTCATTAACTGAGATTGGGGTTTTGGGGTACCCACCTAAGTCACCAGATCTCAGAATTATGGAGCGTTCTGCAGGAAGTATGGTGTTCATTGCCTATCGAATGTTTATAATAACAAATATTAATTAAAAAAAAATAGCGTCCCATATAATTGTACAAATGTGCATTAAAAGCAATAAACCAAAGACAACAACAGAACAACTCAACAAATTTTAAAAAATTTCAACATTTATGAATTTCTATATATCATATTTCAATAGCCTATATGACAGAAATAACTAACAGACATATAACTACTGACCTCTAATGAATATGCCAAATACCTTTAAAATTCACCAATATTTTAAAATATATTGCAATATAAATAAAGTATAGATATGGGTGTGAAAATATTATCTTATATTTGTCTTATATTTTTTTCTTAAATATGTTAAGTATTAATATTAAGTCATGTCAGTGACTGTAGCAGACTGGACATTTAGGTGTCTAAAGATTTCACTATATATAAAATATGATTTTATTCTTTATATTTATAACAGTTTTTAATCTTCCGCCTTATGAAGACACCTAACCGGCCCATCTACATGTTAGCTGATTTCCTATCCTGCATCACCATTGCGTAGCTGTCTGCAGAACTCACGTTAATCGCTCTGTAAGCACTTTATCAAAAACTGCTTGTTCTTTTGGTCTTTTTTTCTGCTTTCTTGTTGTTTTGTTGCTCTGGTTTCCAGCCTCTCTTTCTCTTTCAGTGAAGTAAAAGAACAGTGCTGACACTCATTAAAAGAGAAAAGCGGGAACATCAAGCGGAGGGAAGTGAGCCCGTCTCTGCTCAACCTGCGGTCATGAAACCGTCATCTAGCATGAGACGTGCTTGTTAGCTTCTTCCAGAGCGCTATCATCCCTCCCACCTCTTCTCTTTTTTCTTTTTTTTTCCTCTTATGCTACAGCTTCTGTCATACAGGAATTTAATCAATTATAGATTAAATAAAAGCAAGGCTTTAATTTGCTGTAATATTGGACAACAGGACAGAAAGCACAGAGGAAGTGCAGGTGGTTGTGGCTTTGGGTTTTGTATTAATGTGTTTTAGTTTGATAAAACATGAGACACTTAGGAATCTTTATGGATTTATATTATAATTTGGTCTAACAGGATGAATTAAAAAGCATGTGACAATGGTTGAGATGATTTGTGGTTAGCAGCATTGTCTTAATCTATTGCATAAAGCAGATGTCCATACTGCAGAATCACTTGATGTCTTCAAATGCCGACTGAAAATGCATCTTTTTCAAAAGCACTTAATTGACCACTGAGTATTGTATTTGAATTTACTGTCTTGTTCTCTTCACAGGTTTTGCATGGTTTAGGAGCACTCTTTGGCTTTAGGACTTTTGGTAGGTTTTATATTGGGAACTGTATGGCTCATTCTGGCTTCAATTACTTTAAACTCTGGTCTATCAGCACTAGCTTTGGAAATTTCCAAGTACAAAAGCGTCTGCTTTTCCATCTATCAATTCATCCATCCATCCATCCATCCATCCATCCATCCATCCATCCATCCATCCATCATTCATTTATTCATCTTCAGCTAGTGCTTTTTTTAATGGTCAGACTACTGGTGAATCCAGAGCTTATCCCATGAACACTGGAAGCTTTTGTCTTTATTGTATTCATTTAATTGACATTTTGTATGACAAACATATGCATAGCGCAAAAAGTATACGGATCTGATGCATATAATTATATATATTAGAATAAATGTGTAATGGCTGAGTGTGTGTGTGTGTGTGTGTGTGTGTGTGTGTGTGTGTGTGTGTGCATGTGTGGTTTTGTGTTTAGTCTGTAGTCTTGTGTCTGTAAGGGACTTATCTTTCTTTCAGCTCCCAAACTGTTTTGCTTTATCTGGAGATAACACCGTCATGTCACCCCATCCCATCCCTCACTCCCTTCCTCCTCCCTCTTTTTTTCTTTCCTCCTCCTATCCCCTCCATCAGTCTCATTCATAATTGATCTGGAGGGTCTTTTTTCTGCCGACACCATCAGAGTGCGTGGCGATGCACACACTCTCTCCTGTTACTGCGTGCCTCTTCCTATAGCGGCAGGAAATGACTATCAGTGCAGACAGGAAGTGAGAGCAAGCACTGACCCTTGAGTTACACCTTGTACCTTCAAACACAACACACACACACCCTTCAGTGAGACAAGATGTCTAATAAACACACTGTGTTGCTATTTAAGAAAGACAAAGTACATTTCAAAGGTTTTACTTTATCACCTGCAGGTCAGATTAATGTAAAAAAATCTTTGTGTGTGTATCCTGATATCTGGCCCACATTACAGAATAATAAGACCTGATGGTGTTAAATGATTACACTCCTAGATTTATCTGTGCTGTGGGCTGTATGTATGTAATCCACTCATTTGCTCCATAGTTGGGCAGGTTTTGACCCAAAATATAAACAATTTTACATGGTGGGCCGTATCTAAGTCACATGTTGCCCAAAGTCTATATAAAGTATTCTATAACAAACTTAAATGTGACTGCTAAGGTTGAGCCAGTGTTTATTATCACTGATTATTATCTGTTATACCCATTGTCTGTTTATTATACTTATTTTATTTTATAAACTATATTTTTCTGTTTATTTTTTATTTAAAACTTTTGACATCTTGGTGGGACTTGGAATTACTCTGAATGAAATCCAACATTTTATTTGTGTATAAAAGATAAAAGCACAATAACCAATGGGCAATCGTTAAATGTGTAGTATAAGTTACAATCATGGCAGTGCTTGAAGAAAATCTCACTGGAAAGAAAGCTTTATTATGAAATGAAGATGTGGCAGACATCTGATTGCAGCTAAATCTAATCTAAATCTTTTTGTATTTGACATTGACAACATGACAGAACATATATAATAATAATAATAATAATAATAATAATAATAATAATAATAATAATAATAATACGTCTTAAAGAGCACCTTTTATATGCATTAAGAAAAAAAAAAAAATATATATATATATATATATACTAAAATGCAACCAATAAAGCAATGGCAAAGGGGATATATATGTATATATAATATTATAATTAAAATGTACAATGTGAAACCACAATAAAAATATGATAAAAATACAACAACTAATATAAACGTAATATACCAGTAAAGAAAAAAGTACAGAAAATGGCCTTATTTGATCCTATTTCAAGAATGTCAGCAAAACCATTTTCATCACAGTACAACTTTTTGAATGAAGTGGCTCTGAAAGGCAAGTCAGTGTTTAACTCTATCTTCTAAGACATGGATTTATCCATGTTTTTTCAGTTAGTTTTTTCATTTTAGTTTGCACTTTAAGATGTCATCATCCACCATGTTTGCTTTAAAACTATAATTGTTGATAGATCAGGGGTAAACTGATGGACTACTGTTCAGAGGGTCATGAGTTCATAGGCCAGCCAAGCTGCCACTGCTGGACCCTTGGGCAAGATTTTTAGCCCTGTCCTGCTAAGTTGTATAAATGAGTTAAATGGAAGTCACTGGATAAGGGTGTCTGCCAAATGCCATAAATACATTTTACATTTGCTGTTGGTCTAAGCTGTTTTAGAAATGGTGGTCAAACTGTGTCTAGTTTCCTATGATTCCCAGTGGCCTTCACACATGGCCCCAAACATTGGTTGCCTTGTTGAACATCCTACTTTGACACTGACATTGAATCTCTGACATTGTGCTTTTACAGCAATTTTGAAAAAACACATTCAACCATTATGAATACAACAAAAAAGACAACCATACAGACAAGATCCAGAAACAGTGATACAGGGCAGTAGAATTTAAAATCTTCCTCTTGCATGCACATTTTTGTGCAAAGCACCTTATCCTCCAACTGCTGGTTAGGCAGTGGATAGGGGCCCCTCTAGTGTGTCTTTTCCACTGCCTGGTTGTCTTAAATGCGGAAATCACATTAATTCACATTAATCACAAGTTGTTTGTGTATGTGTTTAAGACAAACATTAAGTTGAAAGGATGTACTGTACTTAGTAAATTTTGAGTTTTAAGTACATGAGTACATGCAGTGGAAAACTTATTTTACTTTTAGATCTGAAAATAATTTATATCAGTGTAGCTTTCAGTGTATACTTTTACCTTCCAGTCTCTTGGACAGAGAAAACAGGCTGATTTCAAAAACGTATGTTTGTAACCGGCGGATTCCAAAAATGAAGTTTGTCCCATTACTTATGATCCCACCTGCCACTAACAAATGACCATTCAAAGCCTTATGTTGATGATCGGCTGTTAGAGAGCCAGTGTGCTGTTCCAGGATGCACAGAAACCCTGAGTCTGCATTATCTTCTGACGGATGTTATTACATAAACAGAGTGGCAGAACTTTATTTCTAGAGAAGTCCCTGAAAATTTCAGCCTGTTAGGGTCAACCATCCGTTTGCAAACCATAAGTAAAGTGTTTAACTTAAAAAAAAAATAATAATAATAATAAAAATAAAATTAAGTAAATAATACGTTAGATATTGTATAGTACATTGTAATTGATTACTCTTTCTGGACTTATGGTAAACCCAGTTGATCTGCATTACAACTTAAGACCCCTTACATAGCATCAAATATTACTGTTAACATTTCTTTCATGATGCTAAATTTAGCTAAAATGATGTATGTTTAGTATAGTTAAACATATAGTTTGACATGCATGGCTTGCTAGGATGCATTACCTGAGTTGACCATGCTATTTGAGTATTAAATGACTTCATAGTGTGTGATTTTGGTAAATTTCTTACCCAACACGGACAGCCGTGGCCTAGTGGTTAGGGAACTGGTGGTTCGATCCCCACCCAGGGCAAGACACGACTGAGGTGCCCCTGAGCAAGGCACCTAACTCCCCTAACTGCTCCCTGGGCGCCGTGGTTTGGGGCTGCTCTGGGCAAGTGTGTTCACTGCCCCCTAGTGTTCACTGGTGTGTGTGTGTTTCACTGCACGGATGGGTTAAATGTGTGAGCAAACACAGTAAGGCAAAATAGTTCACTTACTTTTACTTACGTTACCAAGAGTAATACTGAAAGTGTTTTTCACCACTTTACCATTAGCTGTTGCTGGTTCAGGTTAGCTTGCCAATGTAGCTTACCAAAAGTGACAGGGCTCACAAGCTATTTACAGATTCTACTGAAATATTTGTTTGCTGTGATAAACGTTGACAGTCATTTGGTGTCATGTTGGTAGAAAAACCATCATCTAGCTTGAATGGCTCGATGTTTGTGGCAAGAATCCATGTAAAGGTTGTCAGAAATGGTTGTTTTGCATAAAAGTCCCATTGTGGTGAGGGGGTGGATGAGATTGTTCTTGTTTAAAGATGTTAGCTAATCAAAAGCTAATTACATTTTCAAATTAGTCACAGCCGCACAATTAGCCTGTGTTATCCTAAAGAAGTTTCACACCATGAACCAATTTTTCACACCAAGTACCAAGCGGCAAGTTTTTTACAATTATTTTTTTTTCAGTTAAAAACATGTAACCATTACAAATGCATCTCAATGAATAATATAAATAAAATAACTACAAAGTCTATGACTGTCCTGTTTAAAGCAAATTCACTACTTTTATGTTTAGGTATATGGGTCACAGTTGGTGTCTAATTAAAAACGGAATGATTTTTTTTTATTAATTTGATTTTTTTAATGACTAATTACTTAATAATGAATACTGTACTATAGTGTATACAGCTTATTAGCTTACCTATTCCATTGTATGTTAAAAATTTTCTTAATTTTAGAAAGCTCCAAAGTTTTATTGGTTAAATTCACTAAATCTATGGCTTGCTCAGCTAGACTGAGTGACCAGACATTTCATTGTTAAACATCTAGAGCATGAGAGCAGATTTCTCTCTCTCTCTCTCTCTCTCTCTCTCTCTCTCTCTCTCTCTGTAGAGTAGAGTGTCCTGCTGGATTTCTGTGCTGGGCCTCATCCCAGTGGGGGTCAGGGTCTGTTATAAGGTAAATGGGCTTCATCCCAGTGGGGGTCGTTAGTGAACAGCATAAATTAAGAGTGTTCTGGGAAAGAGCTGTGTGTGTGTGTGTGTGTGTGTGTGTGTGTGTTTATGTCAGAGGGTCTGTGGTCTGTGGTGATTACAGGTTTCCGGTGGTTAACGAGTGAGGTGAGGGACTAATATTTATTTACAGTGCTCCGTGTAAGTGCTTGGTGAAGAGTCACTCACGTGTTCTCTGCTTTAAAGAAGATGCACAGATTACAAGGCTGTGATTTATTTTATTTTTTTTACATTTTTTACAGTTTTAATAGATTTGAAAATGTGCATATGTACATATATATTTTTTCAAACCGTGACAGGATGTGTTGTTGTCTTAACATTTTGTCTTCTGGAGGGACAATAAAGTTGCTGAGAGAATGCTAGTGTTAGTGCTAATGCTAGCATTAAGTAATCACAGGAACTAACTTGTTTTTTTTGGATCCTCCATAACATCAAATTTTAAAAACATTAAACAGTTGAAAAGTTTGAGTTGATATTTGTTTTTTTTCTTTTATTTTATTTTTTGCTATTTCCCTGTAATATCAGGTTGTGCTGTTATTGAAAAATAATCAACGTTGGGGTGGTGAGAGTAACTGGACAGTAACTGGTGAGAGCCACAACACACCATCCAATTGTCGGATCATTTTCAATAAAATCATGTCCTATTATATTTTATTCTTTATGAATAGCAATTATGATTTAACGATCAAAACAGTCACATACGAGATCATTGTGTTTTTAAATTCATTATTGTTTTAAATGTACTTTGTTCTTTTCCAGCACATTCAGTGTCACATCTTGTTACATCACATTCTGTGTTTGGTTGGTTTAAATGCCAGTGTTCATAGCTGAAATAAATCACACCAGAATTTGTTTAGAAACAGACCAGGACCTACCTGTGCAGGTGGTCTCAGTACGCTTATTTAGTGTGCACCAGAGTTCAAACTGCAGTAACAGAGCAATCACACCTGGGTTTGGATAAATTTGAATGTAAATGTAAATGTAGAGTTCTGTGTTCCTGCTACTGTGTCTACTATTAAGTAATGTTAACACCAGATGTTTGGTCTCACTATTACCGTTTTATTGCTTTGCTCACATTTACCAACATAGCTGGGCTTTTTGTAATCAGAATTGTGTATGTATGTATGTATGTATGTATGTATGTATATGTGTGTGTGTGTGTGTGTGTGTGTGTGTGTGTGTGTGTGTGTGTGTGCGTTAATTTTTGCACCTCTGTTGTAATTTATCATTTTTAAAGTATAAACATATACAAAACACACACACAAAAATCTATCCAACAAACAAATCCAATATATTCAGGCTTTTTTTTCAATTCATGTTGCATTTTTCTCTTCAGTGTTGCAGCGTTCTTTAAAGACAGGTTTCTGGAGTTGCATGTCTTTTACCCATAAACGGTCAGCTACAAAGGTGCTGTGTCAGCACAGGCTGCCCCACAGCGAAAATCAAAATATCAATAACCTCTTATAGCATTAAAGAAAATGCCTAAATCTTACATGCTCTTTTTTTCCTTGCCAATATCACTCAACCACTTTCACTTGGCACCGGCCTCACTGGAGAGTTTTTCACATGTCCATTAGATATTCCTTCTCCTTCTCTCTTTTACAGCATGATGGTCCACTTATTTAAATATAGTAGGATGACAAGACAGATTCAAACACAGTGCAGGATCAGAGATAAGTATGTTTTATGTAGGGGAGGAAGGACAGTTGTGATTAGTCCAACAAGACATTGATCATCTGAAAAACCACAATGGGACTATGCCATTTGGCTCAGTGTTAGGAATCATTAGCATAAACAGTGCACAGTGGTGGCTCAGTGGTTAAAATTTTGCCCTTTGCCCATGGTTGTTCATTCAAGTCCTAGAGAATCAATGCTGAGGACTTGAACAAAACCTTCAATCCATATCTTAATTCAAGCTTCAAGCTTTTACACCATGATACTCTAGAGTGTGTTAGTCTGATTGGTTAAAGGTCTTAATTAATTTTCTACAACAACATCTACCAGTTTAAATCCCGGGTTTACATGAATGGTGGTGCAGTGGGTATCACTGTTGCCTCCCAGCAGGAACAGTCTGGGTTCAAATCCCAGGGTCCTTTCTGTGTGGAGTTTGCCTATTCTTCTTGTGTCTGTTTTGGTTTCCTCCAGGAGCTTAGTTTTCCTCCCACAGTCCAAACACAAGCAGTCAGGTAAATTGGAGATATTTTTTGCTCTTTGATAGACTGATGACCTTTGATGGTCCAGGGTGTTCCTCTCCCTCAAACCAATGAGTGCAGGGATAGACTCCAGCACCGCCCACAATCCAGGAGTAGATTAAGCGGCTTAGATAATGATTGCCAAAGGGTTACATTAATATTTGTCGAATGATAATCTGATAGTCTTGATGAATGCTCATTAATCCAGGTAAGGGAAACCCAGAAAGTTGAAACAGTTTATCTGGATGCACAGTTTAGTCATTTCATCACTTATCCAAGTGGCTGTCATTCTCAATAAGTAATTTAATGGTCCCCACAATTTGCATTTGCACAGTTATGCAACTGTACTGTTTAGGTTTGGAATTCGTACAGTCATCTCATCTTTGTCTCAGACAAAGTTACACCTGTTCTTTCCCAGCATTTATTCTGGTGGGCTTATGCTCTTCCAGGAGGACAATGTGCCTCTAGACACACGTCTAGAGATGCCAAATTATGGCTAGAAGAACACTCGTCTTTTGGGTTTGGGGCATTGACATTCCAACCTAAGTCACCAGGTCTCTAAATCTTGTGTCCAGATAACTAATATAACTTTCTGGGAATTTCTTTTCTGGATTATTAACTATTTATCAAGACAGTAACTGTAACTTTGCTATACATCAGGCTGCACTTACACCATTCCAGTTTAAATAATGTTTCTATAACAGCACATTGAGGTTTTTTAAATTATTTATGTAATTGTATTCCGCCTTACTTGTAACAATTTTGCATGAAAATATCTGTCATGTTTAGTATATTCACATCTTTAGAATAGTTGTACTGGTCTTCACACAGTACTGTGTGTGTTACATTACCCACTGCATTGGCGATTGTCAAGCCAACTGAGGACCTAAACAATGCATTAATAAAAATGGAAATAAGGACACAATTTTCTCCTGGACTATATACTGAACAAACCCATGAAGAGGAAACAGGGCTTTGAGGTATGTCAGTTACAGAGAGATGGAGTGGGTGATGCAGGGAGGACTGGTTGTGAAGCTGAATGATAGCTTGGTGAGAATTATTATTGATGACTCAGACAGTGTGAATTATTAACGAGAGAGGAAAAGCATCTGAATGTGTCTTTGACATTGGATACTGGAGAGGATCGATGGGGAGGCCAGAGGAGCAGAGGAAACGATGGACAGAGTAGAAGAGGTGGGTAAATCCTGAAAGGAATAGAATGAAAAGAGAGGAAAAGTGGAATGAGTTTAAAAGCGGAAAACGTAGAGGTGAACGTACCTGACAGCAAACTGAGCAATTAACCTTTAAAGCTATTGTTAGCCTCCAGCTGAATGAACAGATGGGAATTGTTGATAGAATTGGATAGTTTTACTTCTTGCTCATACACCACCCATGGCCCTTGGCCCTTAAAATAGCACGTACTGCATTTTTTCTTGATCGATAATGAGTTAATACCGCAACAACAAACTGTTTTTTTTGCATGCTTTCTATGACAATTAGAGTTATTTAGTGTGATTGGATTAAAGAAATATTCTTGTGTTTTTATCTATTATGTCTGCAATGAAGTAATGCAGTGTAAATACTCATCTATAAAGTCTGGGGACAGCTGTTGGGACAGTTAAAACATTTACATTTACGGCATTTGGCAGACGCTTTTATCCAGAGCGACTTACAAGGTTATTGGTATTACAGGTAGGCCAACGTTGTGTTAGGAGTCTTGCCCAAGGACCCTTATTGGTGTAGCACAGACTGGCTGCCCAGACCGGGAATTGAACCCAGGTCTCTCACATGGGAGCCAATGATGTTACCACTGTACCACACCAACCAAAACACATATGTGAACAGACTGTGGAGAAAGTTATTTTTGTGAACTTGGGTATTAAGTTGTACATAAATACCATAAAACCACTGGTCAAGTGATGTAACTGGAATTAAAGTCACAGTATTGCCTCAGTTTGATTAATCTCTCATGTCTGTGATCTTAAGAGATTGACTGTTAGAGTAACAGCTTGATGAACTGCCATTCGATTTCCATCATCAGTACAAAGACACAGTAAAATGTTTATCTTAATTACACTTATTGTAAATACAGTAGATGGACATCAGGTTGGGAAAAAGCTGGTAAAATACTTGTCTTGAATTGTCTTGAAAAATTTAACTGTACTTTGAAAATCCTTCTCAGGGGAGTGTTTTTGTTTTTGTTTTTTATATCAGATATCTGAAGTTCTGAATGCTCGACCCTGATTGGTCAGAAGGTGACAAGTTTTTTATAGCATCAGTTCTGACAGCTGCATTTAAATCCCAGGTATAAATTAAATTCAATGATCTGATCTATTGTTATTTCTGTAGTAGTAACATACACAGGCACATGTATGATAGGCGATGTACATAATGTAAGACTAATAATAAATAGATATATATA
>JAOVVF010000017.1:20757515-20779998 GCA_028565595.1 Duopalatinus emarginatus | reverse complement strand
GTATTAGATTGTTTTCAAGTGAACTGTACTTGTTAATTTATTAAGTAAGACCTGACAGACCACCGAAGCTACCGTTAGCGTTAGCTTAGCTTAGCGCGCAAGCTAGCGGAGTTAGATATAGCTAGTTAACTAACGCAGTCTCCCAGGTATAAAATGTTGAGAATACTTTTAAAAGACTAACTTATACGTCACTGTAACTTATAAATGAGTTATTAATGTGCAGCTGCAATATAAATTATTATGGTGAACTCCATGAAGCGTTGTTATTAATTCAGATTATTTTGATCAGCGATGAAAGAGACACCAAGGCCTGTATAAAGGCTCGAGACGAGGAAGAGGCGACCTTCACCGGAGAGAAAAACTCCACTAAGAGCGTCTCCGTGTTTCGTTGGTTGTATGTGGTATAACTTGTATGTGTTTTAAAAACACCCCTCTTTTTCTCCACTTTTAATTCAGGCTAAACAGTTATTGCTGTATTTTTAAGATATTAAAAAATATATTACAAATGGTTAATTTAGCTTGTTGTCTTTATTGTTACTATTAATAAATGTCACACTTCACACTTTAAATGTTACACAGATATGCAAAATGTACATAAGCATAGTGAATAATATACATTTGTACCACTAAGTAATTAAAATTGTCAGAAAAAAAATCACATAGAATTTAAGTAGATATTTTATAACTGATTTACTTGATGATTTACTTATTTTGATGTAATGACCTTTATGTCTAAAAAACTAAATGGACTTTACATAATTAGTTTAAGTACATATAACTTTTCACTTCAATATAATTAAGTAACATTTACTGAATACGTTTAGTGGTATGTAGAAGTACATTTTACTTAATTTTTGTGGGTAAGTTATACTTTACAGCAGTAAAATTTACTTAAAAATGTTAGTTTAAATTGCTAAAAGGATTTTTTTTAAGTAAATCTCATCAGTTTTTTTTCAGTGTACACTATGTTTGCCCTGTGATTGCCTGGGTGTTTCACAGGTATTTCCCTACCTGTTGCCTGGCAGTCCTGGGATAGACTCCAGCATCCCCACAACGCTGTAGTAGGATAACCAGCTTAGATAAGGAATGAATCACTGGTAATTTGCTGTGGTATGAGAAGAAAATAATACCTCATGGCATCCTTTAATTCAAAGTAAGACTGCACCATCTTGTTGTTAATTATTTTTATTTTTAATTATTTATTTTCCATGTAATAAGAAGCAAATGACTGCCGTATATATGTTTAGTACTATTTTACATAAGGCTACATGGGACCTGTATGACCTCTTTTACATACTTTACAAACTGACGTAGTTACTGTACATTTGATTATTGTGACAACTGACTTTGTAGCTGTGTGTAGCTTGTGTGACATAATTGTGATAATGTGGCATACATCAAAACCAAAGCACATGTTTTGTAGGACATTGATTTCTAAAGAATCAAATCACAACAGAGTCATAATATCCATAACTTGTCTATTTTCTTTTGCATTGATTATAAAGTGAATTTTGTCCTCAGTCACCTCTGTTCCTTTGTCACCCAGGCACATGATTGGTTGTTTGTAATAAATAATAACAATAAATAATAAGTCAGACTTTTATGGCACCTTTCACAAACTCAGTGTCACTTCCCAATGGCGCAGGAAAAAAGTATATCTAATATGATGCATATAATGGATTTTCAGTTATACAACGTCAAGTTCATGATATATTTTTACAGTTGTTGTATTTGTTGATATTTTGTTTTGTTTTCATTTTACATTACAAATTGTAATGGTATATTTGACTTCTGGCATCTGAACATCACAATTATATATCCATTTATCAATTTATTGTTTCATGATAATTATGGTGACAATTGGGAAGATATTCCTCATTCTTTAAAATTAATTCTGCTATATTCAAACCATTGTATTAATAATACTAAAAATAATAATAAGTAGCTACGTTATGATCTGATTATGATGAAAATAGCGGGCAATGTTAGACAATTTCTTGTTTTCTTGGGACTTGTCACAACTAATGTAGTGCTAGTAGGGTTTATCAAACTAATACCAGATTTTCATGTCCCATCTAAGCAAATCATTCAATTTCAACAAATAGTAATAGCCGAGTTTTGGATCTGTCCAAATCTGACAGCCTTATTTATATTACCATTACCAACATAAGCCTAATGCTAACTTATGGCCAACTATTTGAACTTGCTACATGCACTCTGCATCCTGTAAAGTATTGTTAGAGTAATGTTTTCAAAGGTTATGTGCAGAACCCAGCTACCTAGCATTCCCAGTTAATGGGAGGGTTATGCCTAACATAAAACTTGTCCAACATAAAACTTGTGCCAGATCAAATCATGAACTCAATCCACTGTGGCGACCCCAGGGATGGGAAAAAATTGTCTGCTCCTACATACAACTAACTGCTCCTAGCACCTAACTGCTGCACAGGCATTAGGGATGGATAGGTTAAATGCAGAGGGCAAATTCCCTTTGTGTGTATAAGCACAGTGGACAGTCAGTTCACTTCATTCATGAAAGTATGTTTAAGAAAAGTGACTGGCTGGCAGAGAGAACCTTATAAAATGAGTTTTGAGATTCATTTTTTTTCAAATATTACACTTTAGGTTGAAAACACTACTATCCAGAAATAATAGTAAGCTCACAAAATGCTGAGAAGCTGTAAGAAAGTAATTGCATACACTCTAACTTTCGCAGGTCTGCAACTTTATTGAGAACGATTGTTTTCATAAATGTTTAGAATATCACAAACACAGTTTATATTTTGAATAATATCAGTATTAAATTGCGTATATTTAAGTCACTATTGCATTTTATCTGCGTCATCCATAGAACTCTCCAGATGCTGAAGCATTTATCAAAATAAACATTCATTATTCTGGTATAGGCATTCAACATATACGTATAATGTGCTTTTGGCCTTGCCTTTTTTTCCTTCCCTCATACAGCACAAGTACAGAAAAACATCAATGATCCACTTGGATAAAAGCCTCAGCAGGCTTAACAGAACCACTGGCACACAAGTGTTTCCTTATATGCAGGATTTCACTTAGGGCCTGACAAATGTTCAGAAACAACCCTGTATATATAGATTATCATTTATTTATATTTATTTTAGTGGAACAAGAATATATGAATAAAAAAAAACATCACAGTCCTGGAACAGAGCATTTAGTTACTGTGTGTGTGTGTGTGTGTGTGTGTGTGTGTGTATGTGTGTGTGTGTGTGTGTGTTTGTGTGTGTGTAATGTAACAGAAAATATAAACCTTCAGGTTTTTCAGTTAATTGCTGGAGAGAAAAAAACCTAGATGTCATTTAACTGGTTGTACTTGAGTCACAGGGGTTAGATTTGAGGACATTGTTTTTAGAGAAAATCAGTTTTAAAAAAAATCTTGCCAGTGTATAAAAAGATATATTCATACAAACATATTTTAAAGACACACATAAGCGAAACATATTGGATTTATAGATATCATATGAATACTCTATCCATACATATAGCAGCATGTAAAATATAGCATTTGAAATAAATTATTATTAGACTTTAGGGTCCCATGTAGAGCGCTTTTGTAAGATAAAGTACCAGTTATTTATAGCCTAAGAACATGATTTGTCCTTGAAAACGTATTTGGTTCACCCTGTGTGTCATGTCTCAATCATTTTATAAGCTAAACAATATTGACAAGACCAAGACTTCGGTTTGTGTTAAAGTGCCCTTCAAGACTGTGTTCTAGCATCTGTGCATCTTCTTCAAACTGGTGTTCAAATGTTTTATACACAGTAGGATTTTTTTTTTTATGCATTATAGATATTCCTGACCAAAATATTTCCACATATATCATATATTGTCTTTAGTTTGGAATATACCATTTTGAGGAAATGCACTGGATAGCAGTCATGTGCAAACAAAAACAGCCATTTTGTTTATTCCGGTATAACATATTATATCTCCTCGTATATTGTATATTTTCTTGCTTAATTGTACAATAAACCAACATTACACCAATATGAACTGAATACTTATAGCTTCCACATTGATTTCTGGATTATCCATAATATATTGTGGGTTATTAATATTATTTCAGCTTTTAACAAAATAGCATGTGTAAATACTTAATGGTGATCACCTTTAAATCTTATTTATTACATTTCCAGAGGTTCTCCAGCAAATCTTTACAAGCAATGTGTTCAGGGGTGGACAAATCAGTTGTATGCATGTTATGGTTGCATAGAAACCGAGCTGGCTTGACCTCAATGTAATAATGCATACAGATGCAATTCAGACACAACTGAATATATATATTCATTCCTGCAGAGGAGATTTTCTTTCTAAAAACAACTTATGTATCTGAGGTAGCACATTGTGCCTTTAACAAAAAGTTAGCAAGATGTTTACCAGTGATTGGCAATGAGCTGTGTTGTTTTGTTCTCGTAAACAGTCAAGTACTCCAGTCTTAATTATGCTAGACTTTATTCTGCTGGGTTTTGTTTTTGATTCTGGAAAGGCCATGTGTCATTTGTGCATGCTAATTAATCTGACTAATATAACAAAATGTGGCAGGTGGTGGGATAGAATTTGCTTACACATACAGTATAGTTTTAGACACACACACAAATGTAAACAAGTCATGTAAAGATGACTTCAGAAATACTGAATTTAAGTCTTTACTGCTTAAAGGAAAAGTACCACAATGTGTGGTGAACAGAAATAAAGAAAACTATCAGTATTATGTGTGTCTATACTAGTTTTAATAATAGTCCCAGGCACAATTTGTGCAGTGTTATAGATAAATTAGATGGTTAGTTTTACTGAGTGTAATCTGCCATATTTCTTCTGGGGGGTTTGATTGTCACACTTGCTTCATTACATTTTTGCTGTTTTTTTTTTTTTTTTTTTTGAAAGTAATCTTTTATTTAATAGGTTGCTTTGTTTACTCTATCATACAGACAAATTGTTTGTTGTAGTAATCTTTAATAATTTCATAAAATATTTTTGAGAATAATCATAAAAGCTTTTTGAACTAAGTAAGCAAAATTCATAAAATAAATAGCTATAATAAAAATTGTACTGAAATTAAGGAGCGTAAAACATTGCCATATGAATGTATTTGTTTCACAGTTTTTCTGTGAGACAGATAAAAACAATAGTACATACTTGTAGTCTTCTTATTCCAGGAACCTAAGCTGCTGATTTGTCCACCCCTGGTGTTTGATGCTGAAGTCATTCTATACTTATAAGTAAGTAAGTACTTACAAGACACCAGAAAGTCCTTACTTAATGAAAATAAAGACCTCACCCCAGGGTGTGAAGCACATCACAGTCCAGCACCCAGTAACGCTTTTTGTTGCATTTTACTGTATTTAATGTATTTGGTATGGGAGCTATCCTGCCATTTTCTTGGCCTCATGCTAAACCCAAAAACAAAATAGATGTTTTAACATGAAAGGCATTACCTGATAATGTTAATGATGGAAGACACAATTTTGCTCATCAGGTTATATTCAGACAGGCCTTTTATATTTTAGAGGAGAATAAAAAAACAGTATAGCAAGGTGCAATATAAAATAAATATAGTGTGTATCTGATAGACTCTATAGTAACATTCATGTATAATGCTCTATACTTGACAAAAATATAATAATAATACTCGAAAAACAGGACACAACATGTAACAATGTACCATGCTTCATCCACATAAAGTTAAGAGCTTTGACGTTATACTGCGCTTCAGAGAACTTGGCCTGTTGCTTATCCAAATTGAGGAAAGGTCCGTTTTTCCTTTCCAGTTTGTCTGGTTGAGGCAGCTGGAGGGTGAATGCAGGTACTGTTGCTACTGCAGAGGAAGTGTACAAGCAACCTCAGAGAAGACTTGTAGTGTGTGAAGTTTCAGCCTTTTCAGGGTGGGCCTTCAGAAGATCGATTAGCTCAGAGTGGGAGAACTTGATGGCCAAAGACAGAGCTGTGTGCCCATGCTACAAAGTAAAACACGCACATATACGGTCATGAAAACATCAGCTATGTTGATTTTGTGGATCAAAATCAGGTCAGGCTGCTTTTTTCTCAAATTAGACTTTCAAATCAAGTTATACTTTTAGTAAAAGGGGGGAAACATCAGCCTGAACCGCACTTGGCTGCATGTATGTATCCCATATACCTATGCATATATAAAATTAGCATTAATTAGCATTAGTTTAGCAAAAAGAAAAACCGCTCAGTGCTTAAGACATTGAACTTCTGATCGGAAGGTGTTGTGTCCAAATCACCAAACCACCAAGCTGCCACTGCTGGGCCCTTGAGCACCCCTGCCCCTAAATTGCGTCACTGTATAAATGGGATAAATGTTAGTTGCTCTGGATATAGGTGTCTGCCAAATGATGTAAGTGTAAGACATAATTGTATCCAAATGTTGTTACTATATTTGACCATGTGATGGCAGTGTTGTATTTCCTAAATCCTAACACGAACTTTCAGGGGCTTCATTAAATGCTGTCTGTAAATGAAAAAGAAAATGCAAATCACTGTGTTTTAATAAATTGAACTTCTAGCTTTGTGTGTGTGTGTGGGTGCATGTGTGTGTGTAGACCATCTACCTTATTTTTCAGGCTTGTGTCACATTCAGGTCTGTCTAGCAGTAGTTTGGCTATGTCAGCATGTCCGTGTTCGCAGGCACACATCAGCGCTGTGGAGCCATCTTGGTCCTGTGTGTTCACATCGGCTTTACAGTCGAGAAGAACCTGCACCATCGCTGTGCGTCCGTGACTAGCTGCCAGTATCAGTGCTGTCTGACCAGACTAAGAGAACAGAAAAAGTCATGGGATGAACAAAGAACATTTTTTTTAACGTTTATTTATCTACAGGAAACACTTTATCCTGGACAGGGAAGCAATGGTTCTTGAGTTTATCACAAGAACACTGCATGCATGTAAGCTGATACATCCTGGGTGGGATGCCCGTTCCACACTTGTTCTCATCCTGGAGCAATTTAGAGTAGCCAATTTACTAACCAGCATGCTTTTAAGTAGAAAAACTGGAGATCGCAGAAGAAACTCACCTGGAGGCAGTAAGAACATACACTGGATCAGTCATAAGAGTAAAACTACTTTACAGGTGAAGTGAATATCATTGATTATCTCAAAATAATGGCCAGGTATATGGATCTGAGTAACTTAGAAAGGGCCCAGTTGTGGTGGCTAGACAACTGGGTCAGAAAATCACCTATATGTAGATATTGTGGGGTGAAGAAAACCGGTGTACTGGCAACACAGTTGAGATAACCAAAGGCTCACTGAGCTTCTGTGGCATTTCCTGAACAAACAAGTCATGGATTTTCCACCTCACAATGTAGAGACCTTAATGATCTGCTGCTAATGTTTTAGGTACCACAGCAATCTCAGAGGTCTTGTAGAGTTCAGGCCTCAATGGGTCAGAACTGTTTTTCTGGCAGTATAAACCTCAAGCTCAGGATTGAACTAGGGAACCAGTGAACAGGGCAATGCTACCCATCGCTGCCCTGTCCCTTCACTTTATAAGAAAAATGATTTTCAAAAAAAATAAAATGAATATCTGATCATTTTGGCTTCATGGGGACATTTGGCTGGTCCTCATTGGTAAAGTATTTTGTATTTATGGATAACAGGATATTTGTACCTACCTGGTACAAAACATAAAGCATGTACTTACCTGGCCTGCTTGAGCATTGATGTTGCCCAGGCTCAGTAGGTGCTGAGCCACTTCCATGTCCTCTGGTCCTTCTGCTGCAGTCAAAGCTGCCAACATAATTGCTGTGTACCCAGCTTTATTCTGATGATCCACCTCACAAAGACCTTAGGAACATAATATAACATACAAGAAGCTTCAGTTGACAAATTCATACCGGCATAAAATAGTAGAACAACAAAAAATATATAAATAATCATAGAGGTGAGCCATAAATGTTCAGAACTGATGGTTCATCTCACCAGTATCCAACAGGAGCTTGACTACTTGGAAGTTGGAGTGAGACACACTGTAGTGTAGAGCCATGTTGCCGTTTCCATCAGCCAAGTTAACTATGTAGCGCATGAGAGTTGGGGTATGATTTCCAACTTCTCTGAGATACACAGTGACCGTATCTGCCTGGGACTCTTTCTGACTGGATACACGGAACCATTCCTGATAGAGCACCATCAGAATCTGTCTCTAAAGATGACAGACACCACAAAAGTATTATTTTTATCTGTACTTGTTTTACTGTATCATGATATAAGGTTTTGGAAATAAAACGTCACACAGTGTTCAGACCTTAGATGTAATACAGCTGAAGTGTTGCATACACACACACACACACACACACACACACACACACACACACACACACACACACACACTTAACTTTCTATGCCACATACACATGGGGAAGAGTTTTCTTAAAAAAGAGGTGTGTCTGGGTTACATATAATGTTGAAAGTGGACTCAAGAAGCAGTATTAACATCAAAGCCACTGTCTGATATTTTAATGTAACCACAATGTGTAACATTAAAATTAATACTAAATACATGATTACAGCGGCTTATGCTTAAAACTACTGACATTTTATTTACAGGAGAGCATACTGGATGAACCAAGAGTGAAGCAAGAGCATTTTTGTATATAGTGTTTTTGTATACAATATTCTACATATTCCCTTTACCATTTAATCAGAACGATTGCATTTCTTACCATCTCTTTATTTGGGGTAGCGACCTCTGCCATTCTGTCCTTTAGGTAATGACATGCAGCCATGAAGTTTTTATCTACAAGTTCACTGCAAAAACAAATTCAAGAAATATTAATTTAGAATATGTCACTGTAAAATATTAAATAAACATCTAGGACAAAATCTGTATAAGGAAATACACATTACTGTGTTTGTATGGTGTGTACTTAAAAACAGTGTAACATGTTGTCAGTAAAAGGATGAAAGTCAACCTTTAAAGGAAGCTCAACTGTTTTAAGAGTCAAGATATAATATGTATTACAATCTAATATGTAATACACATAAATGTAAATCTGATCCTATAGTATACCCTTATAGAAAAATCACTCACTTTAGGAAGATTACAATGTAGTCACATATCACATATGATCAACTCTGCACTGTACATGTGGCGTAAAACAGGTAATATATATATATATATATACATATATATATATATATATAAAGACGTGTGTGTGATTTTTTTTTTCTATATATATAGATATATGTGTGTGTGTGTGTGTGTGTGTGTGATATATTTCCTCATATGTGAGAAAATCAATTCTGAAAATGAAACCATATTACCTATATGTGAACACAAGCATTAAGCATAAATAATGAACAATTGATCAATAATGTATCTAAGATCCACAAGTGCACATTTTCATCATGTGCTTATTAACCAGTGAAGCTCAGGGGATTTTCTATAAGGGTATAGATGCAATTAACTAAAAAAAAAAAAAAAAAAAAAAACATTTAAGCACCAAATCCAGATTACAGAATGTGCTCTGGATTGTGTTATCCACCTCCTCTGTCTAGCACATGCTCTATTTAGCACACGTCTTCCTCTTTGTCACACATATTTAGAGCTGTGGTTTATGTTTAGAGCTTAATTCCAGACATCCATATGCTCATCTGCTCTCTGCTAGCACTATATGGAGCTTCCTGGGTTATTGAGCTTGTTCTCATGGTTAGGTTTATTAAACCTGTCACTCAGGATTTGTCTGTTTTGTATCTTCAGATCTGATGAATGGGAAGACAAAGACCAGGATTGTGTGGGTTAGAAAAGAAGCAAGCCTACATGCTGTTAATATGCTCCAACACACAACTTAACTATTATAAAATGATAAAAATAATAAGATAAAATAAAATAAAAAGTTATGATTTTACATAATCACTTTGAAGTCTCATCAGGAAACTTGTATTATTATATGAAGAAATGCATGCTTCAGTGAAATAATGTAGCATCTCCCTCAAATTTGTATTCCACTCTAAGAAGATCAATCATACACAGTCACAATAATGCTGTCATACTAAAAGTGTAGTCTACTGAAGTAGATTGTGTGCTGGTTTCTTTTATATATATACCTGTTATATCTCAGCACATACTGTAAGTGGAATATATGCATAATGGCTATATTTAGGACCGTGTGGGTGTGTGTGTTTAGTGGTGATAGAGACTGTTATTACTAAACAAGTGCATGTAAGTAGGACTATAATAAGGAAATATTGTTATTAACATATACATATACCTATCAGTTCAAATATACACACTTCATTTTCCAAGGCTTTTATCCTATTGGGTCACAGAGGGTGCTGGAGTCTATACCAGTGCAAGTTCATTGCAGGGCAGACACAGAGTCAGACACACTCACATCTAGGGGCAATTTAGTATCTCTTAATTCACCTAACTACAGAGCTACATATAGGTAGGACCCTGTCTGTTTGGCCCAGGAATTGAACCAAGTAAATGAAAGATTATATAAAAAAAAACATGGTTGATTCTTGTGCACTTAACATGTTTTACACTCAGGATTATATGTATTTAGCAACCCATGAAGATAATTAATAAGACAAATCAATGAAAGAAAGAAAATGAGCAAGTTAGCAAAAAAAATGTATGTAATGATTATTGATCATCATCTGTGAAATGGCCACTGATTTTCATCCTGATATCTGGATTGTGACAGTATTGTGCCCCATTGAGTACTATAAAATGTATGTTTTCCAAACTGTGCTTCACTTTCTCATTTCTTTTTTTTTCTCATGGCCCCTTTGTCTCACCTGCTGGGCTGCTCCTCCTGGAGATCAACACTGGCCTGGGGGTCTATAGGCTCCTCAGAAGGCTGCAACCCCTCTGCCTGAGCTTCCTCAGCCTTCTCCCCAGCAGTAGCAGCCTCCTTCTCCTTCTCCTCGGCCACTCCACTCTCTTCTACCTGCTCCTCAGAATCCAAGCTATCCACCTCCTCCTCCACCTCCTCCTCCTCCTCCTCCTCCTTCTCCTTTTCCTCCTTCTCCTTCTTCTCCTCCCTCTCGTCCTCATTTTCCTCCCCACTGGACTCCTCACTGGAAGTTGTCTCATAGCTGAACAACACAGATAGCACCAGTTATAAATGTCAATCCTTTAGGGTTACCTGGCTCATATGAGTTATGATTTCACTTAAGGTGAGATTATAATAATCAACAAACCAACCTGCTAAAAAACAGAACAACAATAGCAGGTAGACACCATTACAGACAGTTTGGATTATTATAATAATGGATGAAAATATCTGTGTTCATATATGTATTTAAATTTTTCAGTTACATCAATTACAGTTTTCCTCTAGTACATAAGAAATTTTATTGTGCAGTAAAATGTTATATATAAAAAGAAGTAAATTATAAGGGGAAATATAGAAACTGGTGCATGCATGGTTTTGTTCTGTAAAGCTTAAAATACTAATACATTTTTTTATTTATTTAAGAAAACCTGCCTTTCTGTTGCAGTTTATGTAACAAACCTTCTAAGGGCAAGTATGGTATTTTCCCTTGAGGCAGTATATGCATAAGCCTTTGTATTGTTGTGTGATATTTATAAAATGTCTTAAAATTGTACACATAGGAAGGACCCTGGCGACTTGTCCCAGGAATTGAACCCAGTAATTGAAAGATTTTATTTTAAAATGTTGGTGGTTTCTTGTGCACTTTACATGTATTTTTCACATTGTGGATTATACTGATTTAGAAGATAATTCATAGGACAGAACAATAAAGGAGAGAAAAAGAGCAAAAATAGAAGAGAATAGATTTTTCATAAACTATGGAAATTGTTTTAAATGAGATTAAAAGTAACAAAAAATTATTAATCTTCCTCTTCGACTGGAATGCAGACAAACCTTATTTTAGTGCTCCAAATTTTATTTTAGAGACAATGGAGAAGTTATGATGCTGTTTAATTGGTTATTAAATATCACTTTTAATGGACTAAATGGGTCTGCGAAACTAAATAAAAAGGTAACATACCAACTGTACTGAACTCAAAATCTAAAAAAGTCTGAATTAATTAGACTTCCAAGTACACTATTACTCTGTAATAATAATAATAATAATAATATTCATAACTTGCTGTCAGTGTTTAGCACAGTGAGAAATGTTTGTTCCGGTGGTGTACAGAAACCTCATACTAACTGAGCTGTGGTTAGCTGACTTTCATTGTGTGCTGTTTTGCTTGACTGGATCATGGCTGCGTGGTTAAATTCTAAAATTACTAGCTGTCATCTCTAACAACAGTTCTGCCAGGATCCTCTTAAAATAATCTAAGCTGATCTTCAACAGATATTGGACTATAAATCTATCACTTTTCTAGATAGAAAAGACAGAAGTAATTGCTACATCTGCAACGACATATAATATTATTGCCCATTATCACACCATCAGGCTTATTATGAATTTCTGCATATACATACAGACTGGTGACAAATTAAAGGAAAACTAGTTAGACTTCCCTTAGAATGAAGCATCACTGCAACCTAATACAAGAGTTTTTTATAGTGAAACATTTCTACTGTGATGGGCGTTGTCACTCCCATATGACTCCGCCTTCATCCACAGTGCATGAGGGGTAACTCTATGAGTAAGTATGAAAATGTAAATCATATGCTATGGCTTTCACAGTGACCAGATCTCAACCCAGCTCTTCACAACCATCATCAGAACCAGGGGCGGCCCAAGCCGAGCATATCTGCTTTTGCCCAACAGTGGCAGCAGCCAACTGCAGAAATGTAGAAATTAACCTAGTATTGGTGTGCCAACTATGAAAATAAATTCAAATAAAAGACTCTAGTTATACCTAATCTTTGCAGTTATGAATATATCAGGAAAAGTGGGAATAGTTAGGATGGAGCAATTTTATTTTAATTGATGAAAATGACATTGACCTTGAAAACGTGAAACATAAAAATATGACATTAGCCTTCATGGCGATTTAAGCAGTAACTAGTTCATTCATATAAACCTGATTATATATGCACTACAGTTCTGTCTGCATTAGTGGACATGAGGTTATCTGTCTTTCATTATGTGCATTTGTCTTACAAATGGCTTGGCTTATTTAGCATATTAAAATTGTTCTCTGAAAAAAAAATCGCTTCTGTATTTCTCACCAGTTTGAATTTGTCCAAAATAGAACTCCTATCTGGCTTTTACATTTGAAACTTTATTACACGAACAAACCAGTGAACTTTTCATCAAATCAAATAGCATTTTTCAAATGTGTGCACATACTACTGTTATAATCACCTATTTGATTCGTTACTCAAACAATAAAATAATTTTTACAAAGCACTTTTCATAAAAGCACATGGTGCTTTACATTAAACCAGCAAAACAACAGACCTTTAATAAGGCACATTCATTTACCAATCAATAATCATTACTGAACTATAAATCACATGACCAGGAAAAATCAGTTGAAGTAGAATGAATGAATGAATGAATGAATGAATAATTAACCATAAATCATGAGCACATTTACAAGTAACCATGAACTACAAATGAGAAAATCTGTGGAAACGGTATAAAGTTCTTATGGAAATTAAATAAGGCACAGTGTTATACCATGATCCATAACTACAGCTTTTGCACATACAAAATAGTATCAAGTTCTAGAGTTTAAATTTAGCAACTCTACTGCAAATAGACATCAATATCAATGTTTAGCCAAAGGTTAGAATTAAGACATTTATCTAAATTTAAAATACCTGTCACAATCAATTATCTATTTGAAATAGCTATATTGCTGCATATAGCCATTTTGGCTGCAATAATAACATATCATTACAATAAAAATGAAAGCCTACATGCTGGAAAATTGCATGTCCAAGAGCTTGTATATAAACGGAGAACAATAGCTGGCCTAAAACAGAACCTTCTGGACCACCATGCTGCACTTTTTAAACTGAAAAAACCTCCCCTAACACTAACAAGCTGCTAACAATCTGCCAAGTAAGCTCACACGAGAACTTCGACTGACCATGCTTTTCAAACCTGTCTATTAAATTTCTATTTTAAAAAATCATTGTCAGTGGCATCAGATCGGACATTTGTGGAAAAAAAAATGGAAATTTATAGTTGACACATCTTTTCTCTTTTTTCTCATCTTTTCAATGTTTTCAAGTTTTCAATGGTCTTTTTTTTTATAAATAACCTGTACTGACAACAGCACAGTTAAAAGAGCAGGATATAAAACCCTCTCTAGTTAACTATTATTTTTTTTATTCTTATACAGTTAGCATGAGCCTGTCATTGCAGTGGCATTAGCTAAGCAGTCATTCATGTAAAAAAGTGGGGCACCTAGCTTATAAAGTATTTACTGACTAAGTGAGTATCCCAGTGGTGCAAAAAAAGTACTGGGAAAAGTATCACTTCTGTAAGTTGTTACAAGGATAATGAAAATTGAAGTTGTTCCAAAATGCAGATCATGGCACAAATAAGATTTCTTACCCTCCATTTACACCAACAAATTTCAGGTTTTTCTTGGCTCCTCCAGTCCCCTGCTTGTCAGGACAGTCATTCTTCTTCATGATAGATTTTAGGCCTGGGAAGGGAGAAAGTGGTCAGATCTGCACCGGTTCTTCATCCCTAAATATATTCTACTATTGCGCTAGAGAAAAAAAATGTATACCTGCCTTAGGAAATATGCTTTATGTCTTTAGATAAGTGTTAATTAAGCGAATTGCACAATAGTATGGGTGCTTGTCACAGGTATAATAAAGATATACAGATATAATAAATAATAAATAATGTTTTCCTCTGTGGCTGTCTTTGTACATTCTGTACTGTCTCTTTGGATTGGGCATTGGCCAACGTTTCACAAATAAACTCGTATATATTCTAAAGTTTACATAACTATAAATCTTGCAGATGTTTTGGGGTTTGCTATTACAGTACACCTTTAAATATAAGATTTCTGTCAGACCACATTAATGACAAAATGTATGCCATTAAATTGATTCACTCAGGAAAACATAACTGTAAATGTCCGAGGCTGATAGCTTGCCTGTGGCTGCATAAGTATTTTTATTTATTATATTATTTTAATAATGGTAAAATTTGCTTCCCTCAGAGTGTGTTCAGCTACTCTGTAATGTAACATGAAGCAGGATTCATAAGGGTCAACTTTACCCTTCCTGGATGGTAGCGCTCATATGATATAGGGAACTAGCAAATGGGTGAAACTGGTAAAAGACCAAAATCAGAGATACTGGGATACAAAAAAAAACAGTATAGGACAAATAAAAATGTTCCTTTAATAAGTAGTCTAAAAATAAGGTGAATGGTTCTAGTTTAAGTGAAGGTGAACACACCCTATCCATGGTACCTTAGAGGTAGTTGGCACTTTAGTTGTGTCCTGTCGGTACAGAGGATCGCATCTCCTCTTCCCTAATTTTCGAACTACAGCTGCTCCTATAAGTTAAATCTTTGTTGGATTTTGTTCATATTAGTAGTACAATGCTGATACTATACTATTATCTGCTTACTCAGGAGTGGTACATTTGTGCCCTAAATGAAGTATAAGTTAGGATAGATTGAAGCACAGGTTCCTAAGAGGTCTATACTCTAACACACCAGATTCTCCTAATACCTTTGCTGAAGGTTAGGAAACATTACAATATACGATACCAGTCAGTCATCAACTTCCTCTTCACAACTATACCTTTGTAAATAGTAAAAATAACATTAAAATACTAATTACCTCTTTTGAGTGACCAGGGTTTTTTTAACTGCTATGTAAAGTATAGAACCCGATGTTTCGTTGAAAATCGAATTAAAAACTAAAATGGGGACGAGGGACAAGCGTTAGGAACGTGAATTAAAGTAGATCTATATTTTCTAAGAAGCATGGGTTATGTTTGGGTGGGTTGAGTAAATGGGGGTTTAGTACATAACCTTCCTGGACTAATGCTGAGAAGGTTATGATTTCAAATGTCAGGGTTGTCAAAGAACCAATGTTGGACTTTGATTAAGGTCCTGCTTATCTAGGCTTATAGTGTATATCTGTATTTCCCATTTCATCTATAATTCGCCTTGGTAACGTCATTTGCCGTCAGTGCACCTAGCATGTACATGCGTGACTGCTGTAATAGGACCATACCTGACTGCTTTGCTGCACCTCCTTTTTGAACAGGAGAATAGAAGGCTGAAAGGGCACTAAGTGAGCCTCGGAGATGACTTTGGATGGAGCTGATCTTTGAGATTGGCTGTTTCTGGGAGCCTTCTCCTTTTGGTTCCTGGCTCCCACTTCCTAGGCTGGCCCACTGTTCATTGAAAAGACCTTGGATTCGAGTGACAACCTGGCCTATGGCTGCAGGTGATGGTGCGGCTTCTGTGGGCCTCTGTGGTTGAGGCTGAATGTCTTGTCCTTGTGGCTGTTTTTGTTCTTGCTGTAACGGTACATCTGTACTTATATCTGTTTTTTCTGTCTCTATTACTATAGTTTCAACATTTTCCACCACTTCATTTTCCTTAACCAAGGACTTGACATCTGTGTTATCCATGGGTAATGTCCCAACAAAATCATCTTCAGTCTTTTCTACTATAACATACTCTTCAGCCACATCACTTTCCATGATGCTTTCACTCATTTTCTCTTTATCTACATCATCTCTATCTACACTGTCTCTTTCATCTGCAGCTTCAAAATCTTTTCTTTCTTCTGCCTCTAAACTATTTACATACACGTCTGTTTCAACTGCCTGGTCACATGTAACAATTTGGACGCCCACAACTTTTTCAGATGTTGTCACCTGTGCTAATACCTCAATCTCTCGTGTCTCAACTATATTTGTCTGAGTACTACAGCAGATTTGCTCTGTTTCCTTGACACTGTCAACAGGTATTGTGTCAATATCTGTTAGGACGGCTTTTTCTAACATGTTCTTGCTGTCAGTGTTGATTGATGCATCGCAAGTAATAATAAGATGTGGAAGTAGCTTAGTCTGTACTGGAACCTTCAACTCTTGCTCTAGACTGACTGCAATGGGTTCCTTCACTTTTTCACTTAACTCCTGAATTGTTTCATCCTTTTGTCTATTCTCCTCCACTTGTACTCTCAGTAAGGAGTTTGTTGATTCCAGATCACAGCTGACCTGCCTTAATCTTTCCTCTAATGTCTTAACTTTTTCTTGGAGTTCCTGGAATGTGAGAACATCTTGTTCATGTACTATGGAGTCCAGTTTTTCTATTTCTACAACAGTCTGAGTTTCTGTTTTTTTATGTTCTTCTTGGCACACTGTGTCTGCCGATACATCTACTTTTTCTTCTGTTATGGAAACCCCTTCTGTCACGTCAGACTCTTTATTTTTTAATGAAGTCTCTGGCTTTTCCTCATGTTCTTCTAACCCTTGTTCCAAAGGTTTTTCTGATACTTCAGTCTCATGCTCAGGTTCTTCTAATGTTTTCTCTGATTCTTCTGAATCGGTTGGACTTTCAGCTTTTTCGATGAGTATCACCGGAACAGAGACCACACCCGGAACCGGCACTTCTCCAAAAACTGTGTAAATTCCTGGAATTGTAGGTTGGCTGTCACTCACAGTATCCTGGGAAATGGATGGAGGTTCTTCCAGTTTCGTTGCTAAAGGAACGTTAGTACTTTCCTGCAATTCAGCTTGGGATATTTCACATGGCTTTTTCTCTGGTAGACTCTTAACCTGAGACTGGGTTTGAATTCTCTGAAGCAGCTGTTCCCTCTCTTCTCTTAAGGAACAAATCTGAGCCTTCAGTTCAGGGATTGTTCTGACCTGCTCCTCCAGTTCGCGCACACGTTTCAGAGCTGCCGTTATCTGTTGATGCAGGCTGGCCCTGTCTTGAGGAATACTCCCTCTTCGGTCAGTACTATCCACAGGGCGAAATAGTTTTTCAGTCGAGCCATTCTGTGATTGAGACGCCTGCTCATCGGTGGAATCTGAAGCTTTTCTGTGCGGGACATTAACAGGCATGCTGGATGCCCGAAACAAGTGTGGCCTCACATTGAGGCTCAGGGAAGCCTGTTGGTCTTGGGAAGCCTGAATTTGGACCTGATCCACAATTTTGGGGGAAGAGAGATAGCTGCTACCTTCTACATTTGATTGAACAGCAGGGGTGCTTTGGCTGCTACTGCTGCTGCTAGCATTGTCATTGCTGGCTCTGAAATCAAAAAGTTGCTGGACCTCTGTAACACGTGACTTGGGCTTGGAGCCCAAGGTGGAGGTGTTGGACCATGTGTCTTTGGCTGCAGGTCTTGCACCATGTCCAGGAAGGCTGAAGTTGCGTGGCAGTGTGCTATATTTTGGCCCCCTGTTCTTTCTCTGTATATGCACTCTCTTGATGGTGTTACCCTTCTCAATGTCATCGACATATTTTAAGAAGTCCAAATCCAGGTGAAAGCCGTAGGGTGTCTCCACAGAATATGGCAGCTGTTTCCTCTGTCCTCCACTTTCAGAAGCCTTGCTGGAAAAGCCATTTGCTGAAACACAAATCCAGACACATTTGTGATTTTTTAATGTGATCTGGATAAATATCAACCCACATGCTTTGTGGAATGAATTCTATTCAGGTCATTACATTAGAATATACTTTTTAAAAGTTATTCTTACCACTTTTCTTGTCCATCATTTGCGTGTTTCAGTGTCATCGACTCTCTCTCTCTCTCTGTTCTAAATGTTAGCAGACTGCAGAAAGACAAAAAATGTTATTTCACCAAACAAATTACAAACAGGTGGCTATCAAATACCTCCAGAGTCATTTATTGCTTTACTGATTTGTGTTACCTGGAAGCAAGGTAAGCTTCGGTCTTGTGCATTTCTAAAGCAGCTGATTACTCTCAGTAAGATTAATTTTATTAAATAACGTTCATATTTATATGATATGGTGTATATGTATGTTGGATTAATAGTTTGTAATGAATAGTACTACCACTGCAATTATTAATTTGTGTTGTAGTGTTGGGTTGGAGATCTGTAGAACCCTAAAGGTGCAATAATTTTGTGCAATGAAATAAATTAGGAACAGTATGAGTGAAGATAATTTCTTGTGAAGGCTGCTGTAGAGTAACAACAGTGAAAATCTTTTCACAAACTGAGTGTTTGTGCAACATAACTACCGTCCGTGCTCATAAAAGATGGGGTTTATCCAATGTTGCACATGGGACTGATTTTAATCTTTGCAGTCTGGGCCAGAGGCTTGGAATTTTACCAGGAGATTTGATCATTTTGGGGGAAAAAGATTTTAATCAAATGTACAAAACAGTGGTGACTCACAGAAGTGGATCCTGACCTGAAGCCACTAGTGAAGAAATACATTGGCTTACACCCCAGTCGAATTTTACCATTTATAACCTTGTATACATTACCGTACCACAACAACTGCATGCATATATATATACATATATATATATACATATGTATATACATATATATACATTTCTTGGAGCAGCTGTGGCCTAGTGGTTAGGGAGCCGGTCTCATGACCGGAAGGTCACGGGTTTAATCCCTGCCCAGGGCAAGACACAACTGGGGTGCCCTTGAGCAAGGCATCTAATTCCCCCAACTGCCGTGGTTTGGGGCTGCCCCCCACTCTGGGCAAGTGTTTTCGCTGCCCCCTAGTGTTCACTGGTGTGTGTGTGGGTTAAATGCGGAGGTCACATTCCTCTGTGGCAACACAGTAGGCAAATAGTTCACTTTCATTCATTTTATTTCATATATATAAATTCCAAGATTAGTCAAAGCACTTTTGAAGTGGAAACACAATTTCTGCATTTGATTCAAAAACATGCCATTTTTCATATAGACATATAAGGAGACCTTCTCTTTAAGTTAGTTAGATAACGAGATCCCAGTCTATAACTCTCTTTCTAGATCTCTAACAGCCTTTTTGTCATTGCCTGCATAACATGCCTTCGATAGTAAACACCACAGCTATTGCCAACTCCTTTTAGATGAAATGCATTATTATACATTCAATCTTTAATCTTTAACTAGAACTATTAAAAGATGGGAGAACTCAGTTGTAAAGACTATTTGCAGTTGTATTTTGTAATTTTGTAACTTTTTCACTTCCCTGCACTGGTAACCCACCTACCTACTGACAGTAACTCAGTGTCTAATCTTTAGGGTGGAATATTGAAGGCAAAGAAATACAAGTTGTGTTTGTTTTCTTTATGCTGCAATTCAACAAAGAACCCAAACACTTTCAGAAATCTCCCTGAGTGCCAGAGAAGCACTAAAGGATGCCAGTGCTGCAGCTGGTGAGCAGGTCATTAATCAACCTAGCAACATAATGTTCTTGTGCTGCAACCAAACATCTTGAAGGAAGAGCTGATTGAATTCTGAACATTTAGCCTACCTGTTGTAAATCACAAACCAACAGAAACAGTAGTTCCCTAAAAGTGATATAGCACCAGGAAAGAGGTGGTGTGATGATCTTTCGGTCACAGTGTTAATCATCTGGAATAGTTTTGACAGGAAATCTGGAAAGCTCTTTTAAAGGAATTCAATATTCAATATATGTTGTGTTGTAAAGGGGCAGTCATGTCTTGTTGGTACAACCTCCCTAAGTTTGAGACATAGCTGCCCCGGGGGCAGCCGTGGCCTTGTGGTTAGGGATTCAATCCCCACCCAGGGCAAGACACGACTGAGGTGCCCTTGAGCAAGGCACCTAACTCCCCTAACTGTTCCCAGGCGCCGTGGTTTGGGGCTGCCCCCCGCTCCGGGCAAGTGTGTTCACTGCCCCCTAGTGTTTACTGGTGTGTGTGTTTCACTGCACGGATGGGTAAAATGCAGAGGTCACGTTCCTTCTGTGTGCAAACACAGTAAGGCAAAATAGTTCACTTTCATTTCATTTTCATTTCATTTCATTTCTTACCCATAATGCCACCCAACTTGGATTTAGCCCTCACATCATCTCTACCTAAAAAGAGTGAGGCAGCATTGCTTTAATACTATAGTTAACTAGTTCTAATGCTGTGTGATGATTGTAGTCTACATTATTCCTACATTAGGCATCATATATGACATCAAACATGACAAGTTGAGTTGCTGGGTGATAACTGCTGTTTAGAAGATAACAGCAGATCCTGAGTGGTACTTGTTATATTATATTTTTTTTGCCATAAACAGCATTATAGCTGTACTACTGATGTCCCTGTGTGATGTCACCAAGACAGACCACCAACAAATCATCAGGACAACAGAATCAACCGACAAAACATCAGCAAACATATCACCAGTGTGTCAATGTAAATATTTTTTAATGTGTTTTAAGATGTTTCTCAAACAATGTGATAGCAACACTAACAAGCAGCGCTAATTAGAATAGTTATGAAAAGCTCACATAGTGTGATTATGAACTTGATTGACAGCCAAAAAAAAAAAAACTCTGCAAAAGGGTGTTTTAAAAAGAAAAGTGATCAGGGATGTCACCCATGCTACATATATACTCTAACAATCCTTGTGACAATCCTAATTAGCTGAATGCTTGTAATGGGTGACTGTAGTAAATTTGAGATCCCTCAACCTACGTGCACCAGTGCACTTGCTTTTTAATTACATACTAAGAGAGAGAGAGAGAAAGAGAGAGAGAGAGAGAGAGAAAGAGAGCATGTTTGGAAATGAAATACCTTAATGACAAGGCCTGTGCATGGACTTCTGTCAACGTCACACTGAGGAAGCAATTTTACTTCATCAGCCGAAATCTAATTACAACCTCATCTGAAGCCTGCGGTATCTTTATTATACTGTGGATAACATGTATCCCGCTGGCCCACATATGAACTACTGCATATACTCAATGACAAAGGCCATTTGTTATTTGGCCCAGATGAAATTGAATTTAACTAATGAATAGAGGAACAGAGGAAGTGAGAGAGGGAGGAATTTGATTTGCTTCGCCTTCTTGTGATTGCATAGATGTAACAGACACACACATGCACCTGCAGGTAGGTCTACAAGCCCAGCAGCTGCACCACTGACCACTCATCCATTCTGCTTAATCATGGAGAAGAAACAGATCCATTCAGCATTGCAGAAGCCAAAAAAAGGCAACTCCCGGATGCCTGTGATCAGTGTTTACCTTACTATGACCCCATCTCGGCTCTGAATAAGCACGCATGCTTGATTTCCAGAGAATGTTGTATAATAACAGCTTGTTTTATGGTCTGCAGTGTAGCAAAATATCCAACTTCAAATTTGGTCTACTAGATGATCATGTAATTTTACCAGAAAAATACATAGAAATAATATTAGTCTTATCATAAAATAATAAAGCTTAATTTATCCTTCTGCAGAAATCATCAAAGGCTTTATATAAATATATAAATTTATATAATATCTTATTACACAGTGTAGTGAATGTTGGTAACCCTTTCAGAAAGACATAAATCTCTCTCTCTCTTCCCTTCTCTCTTTCTCTCTCTCTCTCTCTCTCTCTCTCTCTTGCTCTTTATCTTATATATA
>JAOVVF010000017.1:20728218-20744650 GCA_028565595.1 Duopalatinus emarginatus | reverse complement strand
GTGTGTTTCACTGCACGGATGGGTTAAATGTGGAGGTCACATTCCTTCTGTGTGCAAACACAGTAAGGCAAAATATTTTACTTACATTTCATTCATTCTTTCTAATTTATTCATTTCCTAAGTTTCTGTAAAAATCTGGGGACTTTTTCTTAATTTGGCACGCGACTTAACACATGCAAACCTTTAATAAATCAGGTCCTGGAGGTAACTAACTAAGAGGTGGGCAAGTGTCAGAATTAATTAAGGGACTGGAAGATAAATGGTTGCTCTAATATACCTATCACAGCATACAGTATGAACAGCATGATGCAAGGTGAAACAACCACAAACCGTAAGCCAAGAGGAGCAAAAAGGGGAAAGAATGCATGGAATTAATGTGTGTGAGAAAAAAAAAGACATGTAGTGTCCATCTGCGGTAGAGGCACAGGGACAGAGGGAGGAGTGCAGGGGGGCAAGTGAGATAAAGGGAGCTCTGAACAGGCTTCCTGAGGAAGAGTGCAGTGTGAGAGAGGATGATAAGGCCCTTAGGGCAACTTAGGTTTAAACTGCCACCTCTGAATCAGGGCAACAGTCCAGAGAACAACGCTAATGGAAAAAAATCCACCCACACAAACAGAAAAACTGAGATACGGCACCTACTAACTGTAATGGGAGCTGAACATTTCAGCATGTCATGGTTTAATAAGCGGAATGATTCGGTGTTATTGATTTACCCAAAAAAGCAAACACAGCTTCCAGGGATGCCTGCTTTTATCTGGATAACTGCCTAAATATCTGGGGTTTTTTTTACAAAATAGATTTTGCCAACAATTTGATTAACACATTAGTAATCTATTAAAAATAACTTTATATGACTCATAGGCCGATATGATTTGGCCAGTAAAGTAACCGCATTTTCCAGTCACCTGATAGCACTGTTCATTTAAAAAAAGCAGCCTATAGTCTGTTTTGTCAGCAATGTAGCGCAACAGAACCACTTTATTATATTTTCTAGGGATACACAGTATACTGTATATTCCTCACTCAATCACTATCTAATTCACTTATCCTACTACTGGGTCACAAGGGGTGCTGAAGCCTATCCCAGCTCTTAGTGGGAAGAAGACAGGGAACAACACTGGATAGATCACCAGTCCATCACAGGGCAGACACATTCACACAGACACACACCTAGAGGCAATTTAGCATCTCCAGTTGACCTGACTGCATGTCTTTAAACTGTAGGAGGAAACCAGAGCTCCCAGAAACCCATACTGAGCTCAGCACCAATACAGCCACTAAAAACAGCCCTGACCAATCACGGCATGGACTCCTCAAGACCTCTGAAGATGTTCTGTGGTACCTGTGAGACCAGGACGTTACCAACAGATCCTTCTGTGGATTTGGTCCTTATGCTTGCCAATTTTTCCTGCTTCCAAAACATCAGTTACAAGAACTGACTGTATACATCCCACCCCTTGATAGGTGCCACCTGTAATGAGATGTAAAGCAATGTTATTTGTGTTACCTGGCAGTGGTTTTGTGGTGTTAATGTTATGGCTGTTCTGTGTATGAATGGGCTTAAATATACCAGTTACAATGGTATATATAAAGATATAAAGATGTACACAACATTCTACTTAGATGACCATTAACTCATGAATTATGAATTATGACTTCAGACTTATTCTTGTGTTCATTATTTTTAATAATGCAACATTTTCCCAACCACAAAAGACTTATCTAATTGTTCATTAGTTATTTTATTATTCTCATGCCATGGTTAAAGGAAAATGAAGTACAAGCCCAGTGCTCTCCAGTATGCCACCTCATCATCAGCCTGACAGAGGTCCAGGAAAAGACTTCTGTTTATGTGTGTGGTTACATGTGTGTATGCATCAGTGATGTGACTTTCCTGGAAATATTTATTTGTGCAGAAATTCTGATGTATATTTAATTGGCATAGATATTACAGCACAAACACATCTAATGATCATAATTATTCCAGGCTGAAAAGCAGTAATGCGAATTCAGCATCCATATGTTGCAGTAGTTACAAACAAATATAATTAAGAAATAATGTATATTTACTTTTTAATAATGCATTATTAAATCTTTTAAGTGTATCAACATGTTTTTGTCTTTTGATGCCAAAGCATGAAATGTCGTGGTATGATGTCACAGCAGTTCAGATCATAGAACACGAAACAGCCATAACATTAAAACCACAAAACCACTAACAGCTGAAGTAAATAAAATTGATTTATCTAGTTACAATGGCACCTGTTAAGCAGTGGATATAAAAAGATATAGTTACTGGGCTGAAAACAGTTCTTCTACAGGCTATGGGGAAAGATGTATGACCTGCCATCTGCCTCGTCAAGTGAATTTCCCCTGTCTGTGATAGCAGTTGGTTCTTGGCCTACTGAATGTATCAGGTTTTCTAATGAAGCTACAGTTCTGGTTTGTGAGACTAAAATGCAATTAGTGGTGCTCGGGCAAAAATAAAAACAAAATAAGCCTTAAGCATAAATCAGAAATGGTTTCAAAAACACTGGCATGAAAACAAAAATGTAAAGAAAAAAAATCATTTTGAAAGCTTTCATTTGTGGCTAATTGCCTGCCTTCATTAGTTTGTTAAATGAGCTATTCCAATGAAAACAAACACAGCCTAAGGAACAGACCAGACTTTCTTATTATAATATAAGTAAGAAGTCTATCGCAGGAGTCCATGCTGTTTCAGTAATGCTTATCTGCAGGTGCTATAAGCAGATTCAATACACATTGTACTGTATCTAAAACCAGCAGTGGAGCCTAATTCTGACTGTAGTATTTACTGGATCAGTTGAATCCGATATGTGATCACCCTAACAATATGCATGTAGGTTCAAACAGAATCGAAATGTTAAGTGCTTTCTTCCTCGTACCTACTTTCACAGGGTTAGGAACACATGATGGAGACTGTTCTCTAAAATCTCAAATGTTTTATAATGTAATTAATGAAAAGAATGAATGTGAGGTTAGTGTGCTGGGTAGTGTGTGTTCACTCTACTCTAACAGTCCTCAATGTTTCAGTCAGTTTTAGGCAAGCTGCACTTGGCACAACATTATCTGGAGATTAATGTAGCATAACTGGGCAGTACGGTTTTGGAAGTCACGCAGCTTAGCGTAGGGCTTCAAGTGTTCTGACTTCAGCCAAACAAGACAAAGCAAAACCTTATCTGTACTTATGATCCTTAGGGGAATTCCCTTTGTTGGCTTAGTGTTTTCTTTCTTAAAGAGAAAATCAACAATACCCCCATGCTGATGAATGTTTGAAAAGCACCTAAATGTAACTGCACCACACATCTGACCATTTAAGGATCCCACATGGGTAAACGTGTGTTTGCTTTCTCTGGTTTGATTTATTTACGTGAAGATTGGAAACGTGCACAAAATGATGGACTGCACATGGAACATTGGTAAAGGCTAAGGCGCAGCCTTTTGTGCTTTAGAAGTGTAATGAATGGTATACAAAAAGAGCCAATTCAAAAAAAGCAAAGACCACATAAATATGTGGCATGTGTAGAGTAAGGAAAATAAACTGATCATTGAAAAGATGAAAGAAAAGAAGAATTTTGCCAGATGTATGACTGAGGCAAAGCCCTGATCACTTTTAATTGTCCATTTGTCTTTAGTTTAGTTACATAGCTATGCCTTTCTAGTTAGTATATATACACTATATGGGATACATGACTATCGTGCCCATTGAACCTCCCATTCTAGATATTGCTGTTTTTCTCTCAAATCTTCTGCAATATGTTATGATTCACGCACAAGATAAAGGCCTAAATTTACCAGTGCCTAAATGGCAATTGTGTGGTTCTGACCATGGGACAACATAAACAAAACAACATATTTCAGCAAACCAGATGGGAAAAAAAATAAGTACACCCTTAGTACTTAACAGCCAGCTGATGTAGTAAATAAATGCAATGGAACTTTCATCATATTAAATGTTTGTTATAGTAATAATAAATCTATTGTAAAGAATAATAAGCCTTTATTTGTTTAACATCATATACATTACAGCATAGTGAAATTCTATTTACTATTTTCTATATCCCAGCTTGTTAGGAAGTTAGGGACATACCACAAGGTCAGTCAGACTATAGCAAACCTGGAAAAGAAACAGTTAAGGGCCTTGCTCAAGGGCCCAACAGTGTCAGCCTGGCAGTGCTGAGGCTTGAATCCCCAAACGTCTGAATCAGTAACCTAGAGCCTTAACCGTTGAACCACCACTGCCCTGTGGATGCTGATTCTTGAATTTTCACTGCATAACCATCTATAAGTAAGGTTGGTGTAGTACAGCGGTAACATCACTGGGCTCCTATGTGAGAGACCTGGGCTTGATTCCCGTTCTGGGCAGCCAGTCTGTGCTACACCAATATGGGTCCTTGGGCAAGACTCCTAACACTATGTTGGCCTACCTGTAATACCATTTACCTTGTAAATCGCTCAGGATAAGAGCGTCTGCCAAATGCCATAAATGTAAATATAAGTAATTAAATAGTAAAGCAAGCTCCCCAGTTCAACTTTTATGTTCATTTTCAGTTCAGTATGGAGTCTAAAAAGGAATGTTTAAAAAAAAATGAACACATCAACCTTGGAAAAATGCAAACAGATAATTTAAAAAAGTCAAACTGAAAAGAGGTCAATTTGGCAGAAGAGAAACTGAAACAAAACTTTGACCACCTTTAGCATACAATTATGTACCAGTGAGGTAACTATGTTAATACAGACACTATAGGTGCATATACAGAATAACTAAAGCAGAGAACCCAAAAGTGTGAAAGACACCTGTGCATTGCTTATGATGCAGTCATGGATTGTGTTTCTCAGAAAATCCCTCTTGTTTTAGGAAATCTGCTGACCTTGCACACTTCACAACACATGGAAATATTCTTAGACCTCAATTCTTTTTTTACAACAAAGGAAAAACTTTTGCTTCCATTGGGGGCCATTTGTTTATGGCGAGGCACGCTGCTGAGGAAATAACTGAAGGATGAAATAACGAATATGGTTTCTATAACAGTGCTTTCTATGCAGGCTTCAAAGACTAGACAAATAAATCCCTTTAAGGCCAATGCACTGAAACAATGGCAGGCAATTTCTGCAACAATATCCCTTGTAAATTCTTCAAGTCCTCTGGGTTTTTTTCTTAAACAGATGTGGGACAAATTAAAGGAAAAACAAGAGTTAGGTGTGCTAGTAAGGTACTGGCCTTTTAACAATCCACTAGAACAGCTTCAGTGTTGATCAAAAGGCCATAGCATATGATTTACATAATTCTTCAAACCATTCAGTGAGCCCTCGTGCCCTGTGAAGAGAATGTGCAGAGTCATTCAGAAAGTGGCCACATCCATCAGGATAGAACTGTTTCATTATAGGGGGGGAAAAGAGATCAGTCAGAAGAAGGTTGTATTGATTTGCAGTGACATTTCATTCTAACTGGAGGCAAACCATGCCAATTAATAAACATAAGCAACAGAGGCAGCCGTGGCCTAGTGGTTAGGGAACCGGTCTTGTGACGGTCACGGGTTTGACCCAACCCAGGGCAAGACACGACTGAGGTGCCCTTGAGCAAAGCACCTAACTCCCCTAACTGCTCCCTGGGTGCCGTGGTTTGGGGCTGCCCCCTGCTCCAGACAAGTGTGTTCACTGCCCCCTAGTGTTCACTGGTGTGTGTGTGTGTTTCACTGCACGGATGGGTTAAATGCGGAGATCACATACTTCTCCTTTGCTGAGATAATCAATCCACCTCACAGATGTAGCATATCAAGATGCTCATTAGACAGCATGATTATTGCACAGGTGTGCCTTAGGCTGGCCACAATAAAAGGCCACGCTAAAATGTGCAGTTTTATCACAGCACAGCACAACGCCACAGATGTCGTAAGTTTTGAGGGAGTGTGCAATTGGCAGGCTTATATATACATATATAAAATAAACTTTTACCTTGAATCTAAATTTGTGCAACGTGTAAACGCAACGTATAAGCAGACTGAATGTCTATGAAGTAAAGAACTGTTGTAAGATATATTGCAGATTGGAGGAGGGACAAGGGGTGGATAATATCTGTACATCAGTTATGCATGTGTACCACAGTGACCTTGTTGAGAAAAATAACAAAAAATATGTCTGCCTTTTCGATTGCCTGAATTCTATTTGGGTTAATATCAGATATTTATGTGTTTTTGACCTCTGGTTGCCTGGGGAGATTTACTGTAACCTGGCAACATTGGTTAATGATTATTTAGCTCTGTTACCAGTGGAGAAGTGGATAAATATTGGTTTTCATCTTTATAAGTAATAAATAAATGTCCCATGCATCAGAGCTCCAGGTTCAAAGCTATTTACGCTATTTAATAAAGGTGAATAATGTTATCTAGTTCTTCAAGAAAACACAGTATCATATCTATAGTTCTGCCAAGCATGCGTTACATTTTTCTAGATGATCCACATTTAGCTATATCTTAACTGGATGAACTTAATCAGAAGAAAATTATGTTTAAAAGCACTTTGTAGTATATGTTCTCAAATATTCAGTACAGTGTGTATCTTCATTTTCGAAAGGAATAGCAAGCTGCTCTATAAATACTTTGCATGCTTAAACTCCATCCCAAATTCAGATCTGAGTGTTTTTCAAACTTGTATCAGTCTAAAAATAATACAGATGCCAGAATGTCCTTCGTTTTCCTCCTAAAGTAAAGAAACTGAGTTGGTTTACTGTACAAAATTTTTGTCCAACTCTTAGTTCAAGTATACACTGAAGGTACCAGAAAAACTCGTACAAACTGTTAAGAATACTGGTACAGATTTGTTTATTTGTGTTTGTTTAGCTGGCATTTTATTGGACCCCTGGTACATCTACAAACATCCCTGACAGGTGAACACTATGTGTGCCTCTTTTCTGATGAGTTACAATCGTTCATGGGTGATGGGTTTGGAGTCTATCGACAGGACAATGCACCGCCACACATGTCTAGAGACACCAAATTATGGTTAGAGGAACACTCATCAGAGTTTAGGCTTTTGCCAGATGTTATCAAATACAACTTTGATACCATGCAATGCACTATGGAACACTGAAATCCTACACCTCAGAATACAACTCAGAATTGTGGACCGTTTTGCAGGAAGTATTGAGTTCATTGCCTACAGAACATTTTCACAAGCTTGTGGACTCCATACCCTGTGGAGGACCTACCAATTATTCAGCTGGTAGTGTAGTCTCTGATAAAAATTTTAAAATGGATATTTGCATGTATAGGCTTAATGCTTATTGTGATGTATCAGACATTCCACATTTATTAAAAAAAAAAAAAATTCTCCCTCTGTGGACTTTTCTCTTACATTCTGCTTTTCTTCATTCCTCTGGCAGAAAAAACAATACTGCACTTCCATCCCTCTTTGATCCTCCATCTCTCTCTCTCTCTTTTTCCTTTTTTTATGGTTATCTGAATTTTCCTACAGCAAGAAGCTTCCAACAGTGAATCTCACCACCCTTTAGATCTCCCAGACAGGAGAATGTTTAAGAGGTAGCATCTGTAGGAAAACTGCATTCCTTTAATGTCATTTTTTCCCCCTCACCTGGCACCATTTTAATTTGAACTTGAGCCACTAGCTTTTATCAGACATGTGTGCGTTCCTATGGAATCTGATGAAGCATTTTGAGAGATGATATTTGGGATCATTCCCCAGTGATAGCATGCTGTTTAAGTGAGACAATCTTAGAAAAGTGTGGCCAGAATTCACTTCACTTGAGTCAGCAAATGCAACAATTTTTGTAATGAATGACGCACCATTGTATATGAAAGCACTTCATTAGAATTCTGAAGTCTCCAAAGCCTAAAGTATTGTGATTATCATTAACATTTACTTACAGGACTAAAATGCAACAAAAGCACCCAGGCATAATGGTATAATACAATATTTTGACATTTATAATGTGATGATATAAAGTCAGAGTAAATTGTAAATATGTATCTATTGTAAGTATTTAATAATTTTTTTTAAATGTTCCCTTATGCATTTTAAAGTTTCTTTCACCTTCTCTTATATACATGTGTGTGTGTGTGTGTGTGTGTGTGTGTGTGTGTGTGTGTGTGTGTGTGTGTGCTATGTTAAACCTTCCAACTCAATCTGTAATATCAAAGAAGCACAGAATTACCAAGATCATGACCAAATAAAACCCAGTCTCTTAGGAGTAGAGGGTTTCTTTTCTATTTCCACTGTGAATGAAGCATGTAAATACAACCCATATGAAGGACAAGGCCAGCCTTAGTGAAAACATTTTTATTTAATCCAAGCCATGTTTCATGAAAGAGCGTAATAATAAGACATGCAGCTATGTAGATTTAACCACGTATTTGCATGCAATATATTCAACTAGCATAAATGGAAACATTCCGGTTAGTAACAGCAAAAACACACTGGGTTTGAATCCTATGTCATGTGGTCAGGATCCCTACTGTGTGGAATTTGTATGTTTTTTACATGTTTGTGTGGGTTTCCTCAGGGTGCTCATGTTTCCTCCTACAGTCTAAAGACATGCAGTCAGGTGAGCTGCAATGGTTTGGTGACCTGTCCCTTTGTTGTCTCATTGTGTCAAATTTATTGTGTATTTCCTGTGTATATTTATTTGCTGAGTTATTAATTATACTGCACGACCCTTTGGCAGTATATGAATCACTTTCTTTAAAACTACTCCTACCTTTAAGACCTCAGATCTACAAAAAGCCAGGGTCTGGCACCACAAGAAGCAATGAGCAACTCAAGAAGACATGAGCACTGATGAATCCGATCACACTTCATTAACCTCAACCACTACTTCAAAGCAAGAACCAATTTGGTAGACTATTAGGATCATTTACAAATCAAAAGACTAAAATGTGTTGTTATTTAAGAAACATCGCTGATTTGGTCAAGCTTTCTGTAACGAGACATTTATTTAGTATTTATGGAAGGAGTCTCCAGTGTCAGCACCCGTGTGTTTTTGGACAAGGAAAGTCTTCAGGAAGGAGAAATTTACACTTAATTTCCAGGTAATGTGACACAATGTGATTTGTCTTATTAACTTGTGGAAAAATTCAAAAGAAAAGCTGATGAGTGAACGACTACTAATACTTGTTATACTGGAAATGGGTCACTAACTTGTGTCATAGTAGTTCCACACCAACTACAAACTAATAAAAACCATTTTGACATTTCATCTTTAAATGAATCATTACTGTGATATCAGAGCAATAAACTGCGACCGTGACATTTTCATATATTCAATATTGTCCTTCAATGGCGGTCCATTGATTTCTACATATATTAACTGAATACAAAATTTCAGCATTAAAAAAAAAATCTTGTTATAACGAATGGTCAGATACTAACAGTGGATTTAAACTTGCTCTTTGTCGTTGTGGAAATCACACAAGGCAATCTGACTCACATTCAAGGTCAGAACTGCGGACATCCAAGACACACCTTTTTTGGAAAAAATCCATAACTTTCCGAGCAGTGCTTAAACAATTATAAAATTCTGACCTCAGAACATCAATGTGAGCAACTTCAAGGTAGGAAAGAGCATTTAATATTTCCTAAATGTGCTGCGATTTCTCCTGTAGTTGGATGGTTCAGCAATTTCTTTCTTCTCCTCCACCTTTTTTAAAGTATTAACAATGTAGTCGGTTCTGTGCTAAGACTAAATGATGGAACATTGCTTTATGTCAGATAAACAAGAATAAACAGTCACTTCTTAAAAATGACCAAAATCCGTAACCAAAATCTGTTTGTTCTTTTGCAGATACATGTCAGCTGGAGTTTAACATGTATACGTCTATGTAGATTTTGAGCAGAAACATTTGTTAAAATATAAGAATAATTTTGACATTTACAGGTGCCAAGAGTTAAACCAAGAGGTATAGTGCACTGTGTTTAACTTGTATAGGTGTCAGAAAATCCTAGTGGGCAGACATGTGAGGTGGCCCAGTTCTAACATCATGAATAGTAAAAAAAATACTGCTTAAGCCAATAATCAAATTTCAATATGCAGAATTATTTGGATTTATAAGCAACGTTAATTTATACAACTGTTAACCTTCAAACACCAGTCATTTTAATACATTTATACAGTTAGCCAGGAAAAATTAATCCAAATTCCTCTGTGTGCCAGCACAGTAGGCCAATCACTTCAGTTTCACTTTCTGTTTTATTCAACCAGCCAATCATGTGGCAACAGTACAATACAAAAAAAAAAAAAAAAAAAAAAACAACATTCACAATATTCACATTAAACTGTGTTCAGAATAGGAAAAAGTGTGATCCCTGTGACTTTAACCATGGCATGTTTGTTGGTGCCAGATGGGCTGGTTTAAGTACATTAGATAATGCTGATCCCCTGGGATTTTCACACACAACAGTTTAAACAGAATGATGAAAAAAGGTCAAAAGAGCTGACATGAAGTCTACTTAGACGTCCCATAACTGGACAGTTGAAGACGAAAGCACGCATCAGAATTATGTTCTTGGCTGAAAAGAGTGGAAATATATGTAGTCCTATGTCCTTCTTAGCCCATCTACCACAAATATTGATGTTTTCTGCATTCTGAGACGCTTTACTGCTCACCACGGTTGTACATAATTATTATTTGAGATATTATACCCTTTCTGGCAGCTCAAACCAGTCTGGGCATTTTCCTCTGACAAGTTGTTTCTACTCATAGAACTTAATGTTATTTTGCTTTTTTTTACAGATGTGGGCCAATAACATTATTAATACACTGAGACAATATTCTGCTTTGACTAGTTTTACCTGTATAAATTTTAGGCAAAGCTAAAGTAACTCTCAGAAGCATATGTATCTTTTACATCTTTTCTCATTGAGTAAATTGGCTTTGTGGAGTTTTTAGGAACCACTGTAACAAGGCGTCAAATATCATGTTAGTTACACTGTAGATGTTGGCACCTCTATAACTGGTAGTGTACAACCTGTGTAATTGAAAATGGTATTAAACAGGCTTTGTTGTTATAGTCAAAGAAACAACTGTCTTGGTTTTAAGATGTGCTACCTTCCCCAAAACCAATCCACTAATCCAAGTGCTAGTAGCTTTGCAAATTGTTGTGTTTTCTCTGGATCCCACTCAGCAGTTTCACTTCACTGGAAATAACAACTGCATGAGCAGGTCTTTAAAAAAATGTCCACTTTCATTCAAAGATTGTGAGTTTAAATCCCAATAATGCCACAGTCATCTGTGACCAGGAGTCCAGAGAATAAATCTGGCCATGGTCCCACGGAGGGTGGTGGGTTACTCTCTCTCCAATATTAATCACGGGGACACCAGCAATCACAATCACAATCACAATCAGTGATGTCTGTGAGCTCATGTATCCAAAAGTATGCAGCACTTTTCTGAGTGTGAGTAGTTCTAAAAGATGCCGTCAGCTGGTGTCAAAAAGGAGGAAGCATGTGATAGCATTCACCCTACCTAGCTTTTATTTATTGTATGATATGGGAGAAGATTAAGCCATTTTGCTAGTAGGATGGATACAAATGCAGATGGGTTATTAACAAAAGAACAAACAATAAAAATAAAAAATGATCTGCAAGACTACAAAAGTGGTCTACAAGTGAGCTGAAAGACTAAGCAATCTACAAGACTAAGTATGTGGTCTGCAATACTGAGTAAGTGACCTGCAAGACCACTGGGTAAGTGGTCTGCAATACTGAGTAAGTGACCTGCAAGACCACTGGGTAAGTGGTCTGCAATACTGAGTAAGTGACCTCCAAGACCACTGGGTAAGTGGTCTGCAATACTGAGTAAGTGACCTGCAAGACCACTGGGTAAGTGGTCTGCAATACTGAGCAAGTGACCTGCAAGACCACTGGGTAAGTGGTCTGCAATACTGAGCAAGTGATCTGAAAGATTGGGTGGTCTGCAAGACTGGGTAATTGATCTAAAAGACTTAGTAAGTGATCTACCAGGTTGAGTTAGTGAGCTGCAACCAGAAGTGTTTCAGATTGGATGACACCAGGGTGTAGCTCTATATTTTTAAACATTTATTTTCTCAATCTGCGCAATGCCTATATTTCCTGGCCCACTCTTATCACAGCTTCTTTCTTAAGTGCATTTTTGGCATTGGCCTCTTCTTTATCTGTATTATTACTGCCTCAATTTGCTAGCCTTGCATTCGCTCACTTTGCCACAAATTTTTGTTGATGCTCTGACAGCTTCAAGCTGCGGAGAGGCTCCTACAATAATAGAAAGGTGAAGTGAGGGCTCACATTTTATGACAAAAAAATAGTTGTAATCCTACTAGAGTGGGAAAGTGTCTGGGAAAATGGGCCAAAGACTCTGGAAAGGAAAAAAGATTTATTTGAAATTACTATTACTATTTCTTTTCCCACTTATTATTACTATTATAATTATACTAAATAATTCTAAATAAAATGTGGTTCTTTAGTGTTTGTTCCCAGACTAAATGGTAAATCTGTGCTTCCAAGGGTATTAAAATTATAAAATCAGTGCCACGTTCCAAGAATGGAATTGGGCCTGTGTAATAATTTCCTGGTTCCTTTGGGAATCATGTGAATGGGATGATAACTTATCTTCTTTCTTTCTTTCATATTGTATGAGAGATACTTCTTAGTTTATGTCTTTTACACAGAATAGTGTATCTGCCAGGAGATGTGTCAAATATTTGAACTACTCAGAAAGTGTTGCCACCATCTGCATGAGATTAATCATGCAGGCTTATCATTTTGCATTAGTTACTAATCAGTGTCCATGCTAAACCCTTCTGCTGCAAACACACAGCTTCAGTCCCTGCCATGGGCACTGACTGCCTTGATGTTAATTTAAAATGAACAGGGTTTACAACTCTGACATCACTCACACCACAAGTCCAACCTTCTCGCCAGAAGCTTCTCGCTGCTCATAATGCTGCATTGAAAAAGCAACTAATTAGCCGAAAGAGCAGGCATCTCTCTGGCATTTTATGAGAGAGTAAACCTACCATAATGACCTTTAATGACAGTTAAAACAGCTGTGGGATACTTCTGCAGAATAAGTGCTACAATGCTCACCATCTCCAAATAAACTAATGACTCCATCAGTGTTAAGAACTGGCCACGTTTGGAGTTCCATTTTTCTGACTTCATGAATTTCGGTTTGGAGTAACAGTCAGATATCACAAATATCTTATAAGAACAAGTTGATGAATAGATGACGACTAGAAGAACCTATAGAACTGGAGAGATTTCTGTACAAAAGAACCGAGTTCACTGAGAACTTGTTCACACTTTTCCTGGTTTGATCCTCCAAGAACGTCCATTATCGAACTAAGACTATACAGAAGCTTGCGGCATTTCTGCAAATAATGGATTACATTAAAGCTGCTATCTGTAAAACCATACCACCTTTACTAATGCATGCTGAGATGGGGTTTGCAATGATGGGTTTGGTCCTGTAAGTTCAAAACCCATTAACAAAGCAAATATGAAAAACAAAAAAAACAAATTAGAAAACACAACAATAAAACCAAAAACATTCATCAGAAAACACATCGAATTATCTTAGAAAGGTTAAACAATAAGGTCTGCTTATTGTACATTGTATATTTGCTATTGATTGGACCTGCATAACACAAGGCAAAACAACTGCATTTTTTCAGCCTGTTAGCTAATTAGCCAAGCAAAGACAACATAATATACTGTAATTTATACCATAGTTGGTTCCGACCCTGCAATCTGATTGGCCAAGAGAAATTCCATGAGTGCCGTTATTACATGATAATGGAAGTGGGACCAAAGCTCTCCAAATATCACTCTGCCAGATTCACACGTAACCCTAACAATGATGCCAGCATTTGCAAGCCAAACACCGCAGCCATAAACAAACCAGCAACGCCTGCCTAAATAAATTATAGCAAGTTCATAAACGCTATTTTATGAATGGATGTATTTGTGTTTAATAACTATGCATAATAATAATTATGTGTATAATAATTATTTGTAGTTAATGATACTCCTTGACTGTTATAGTCTGATGTCTTATCAGCAGATCATTTAGACATATAACGCTAGATGTTTTAATAGCGGGCAGCGGGCCGTCTGATAGAATGGAACTATTTTACTTCGCGGAATGTTAATAAACAAACAGATCATATTTTCCGTCCTCTTTATCTATCAGTAAACACGGCTAGAAGAACTGTGGTATAAATGCACACTTGAGGTTCGTGCTATATCATGAGATATTGGCACTGGTGTACTGATCTACTACCGCAGCACACCAGTGCATATGTCTCACAATTTAGCACTCCCTCTTGTGTATTATTGCTTAATTATGACATTAATTGACACCACTAATTCTTCATTTTCTTTTTATCATTCTTAACCTTCACAGGGTCTTCGTTTTTTTTTTTGCTACACAGGAAGTCCTACTGGGTCTGGTGGACTCACTGCATTTTGCGGCTTTTAATTCAACATAATCAAACCTTTTTTTTTTTTGTTAAAATACTCAACATATGTTTACTTTATCCCAATTGCAAGTAATATAAACAGCACATATGTTAAATTTGTTCATTTTTACCTAATTAAATTACCTAGTTAAATTACATTTCTGAATAGAAATGCCACTTGTTTTTGTTTATTGTTTAAGTAAAATGTAACAAAATAAGAAAATACATCATAAATTGTTGTAAATAATCAACAAATGTACCAATGAAGCAAGTTTTTCCAAAACTATAGTGTATTGTTTATTTGAATTTTATTAGAAAGTTAACTTACACATAACATCTGTCTGAACAACCCATTAGCCCCATTAAATTTACTATGTGTGTATTGCATACACACACACACACACACACACACACACACACACAGGCCCAGAGAGGAGGAAAGGATCTATGATTTTCACACTTTCTCTAGTCCCGGGACCCAAAGACCCTGTATGTAATATAAATGTGAATGGGGGGGAGGTATACGAGGGGGGTCATTGAAAATGTTTTCTGATTTCTGTTCCTCACAGAAAAAGAGCCAAGGCTAATAAATCTTAGTTTGATAAAAAAATATTTGTATTATTTTTATTAAGCTGAAAATGTATGTTTATATAAAAACTGAAAATGGGTCCCACAGACCCGGAGACCTTAGAAGAGTTAAGGCAGTTTCCTGCATTTTCATACTCATAAGTTTAGTTAAGTTGATGGTCTTTAGCTGGTATTCCATGGGACCCGTGCTACGTATACAAACGTCTCTGACAGGTGAACGCTATGTGTGCCTAATTTCTGACGAGTTACAGCTGTTCATTTATTCTGATGGGTTTGGCCTCCAGGACAGTGAGACACCAGATTATGGCTGGAGGAACACTCATCTGAGTTTGGGGGTTTGCCATTCCTACCCAAGTCATCAGATCCCAACGTAATCAGACACATCTGGGATGCCATGCAACACCCTGTTGAACCACTACAGAATATTCTGACCAAAGGTACATTACAACAACTTAAGGCCTTTATAATACCACCCTACTTGAGTCCTGATAAAAACAAAATATATCATATCATAAAAGTGCTGTGAAAGATATGGACTATAAAGACTTACTTTTCAATTGTCAAAGTTAATAAGAGTAAATTGAAATATATAATACAAAAATATACAATCCTTCTGTGAATCAGACCAGTTGATATAGTCTTCACCTCCGAGGACATCAGTAAGCCTTAATGGCTTATGGCTCTGTCACAAGATTACCAGTTGTTCTTCATTGGACCATTTTTGGTAGGCAGTAACCACTGCATACTGGGACATTTTTCCTGCTTCCAGGTCCAATTGTAACAAGTCAACCTGTAACAGGTTATTGACTTGACCTGTCAGTGGTTTTGCGGTGTTGATATTATGGCTGATCAGTGTATAATGGAACATATGCTAACAAGAGTAGACTTAGCACAAAAACCACTATAAACATTACAAAGTTAGCATGAAAATACCATCTTTTATTATTTAAAACACTAATCTGACGTTAATAATATCTGTTGCTGTGAAGGAAAAATAAATATTGTGTGTTATGCTGTGACAGTGATCAAGTAGTAACATCTGCCACAGAGCATATGCTGGATTAGCGTGGGCCATAAGCTGTTATGGCATCAAACATAAAGAATGCTATCTTTAATGAAGCTGTTAAGGAAACTCATAACAGCATGTGCCATCATTAACAAATCAGTAATGTGTTTATGTCATTTTTTTAATGTAGCTTTATGGTATTTGTCATATATAAGGGCTATTATATGCACTGGCGTCAGAAGCTTTTTTAATGTGGGAGGGACACATGGGCGGGATAAGATGCCTTTTCTTGCATTTTGGTGTATTTTTAACAGATTTAAATGATAACTATCATTAAGCTAGCTGATAGATCTCCTAACATTAATTAGC
>JAOVVF010000017.1:20668044-20695087 GCA_028565595.1 Duopalatinus emarginatus | reverse complement strand
CACACACACACACACACATACAGTACTGTGCAAAAGTCTTAGGCACCCTATATGGTGTTTAGTATAAATTTTGTTGTTGACATTTACGTTATGAATTCTGCATTTTTGAGTCAGTACAAAAACATTTTAGATTATAAATACAAATATTATAAATAATAATAATAATAATAATAATAGTAATGTTACAGTAAAAAAAAAAAACTATGTAAGTAAGGAAAGCAAGTTGTTATTTACCCGGGTGCACAGTTTTTTTTAACAGCACAATCGCATTGTGTAATTTTATGCCACTGCACCAAACCGAATCTTATCATCTCATCCCTACAATATAATTGTTCAAATATAAATCAGTCCATGTGAACCGAACCTTTAGACCGTAGCACTTATACACTTGGAGAAAAAGTAAGTGTGGGAAGTGATGAAGCCAAATATGAGGAAACCATGCAGTGGGGCAGAAGAAGCTATTAATATTTAATGCACTAAAACTGTGGACATGTGCAGACTTTCATGTAAAGATCATGTAAAAAGTTTGGTTAAGGAGCCAATTTAATGGTCAGTATTTAAAAAAACTATATATATATATATATATATAATTTTATATATAAAAAAGTGTCAGTATGTCACCCCACAAGTATCAGCATGTTCCTGATATTTATCATAATTCACATATTACAATTCCAGTCTGTATTACAGAATATTTACTCTGCTTCTGTCAGTCACATATTTCCAGTAGAGGAAATTTCTTCTTAAACAGACTCAACATGGCAACAAAAACGTAAAACATCTGACATCAGTCAGTCGACTTGCTTTTAAAGGAACAGAAATAAAGCCTCAAACTAGTAACTTACCACAAGACATAATAATTAAAGTGGGAAGAGGAGGGATCAGCAACCGGGGAGGGGAGGGGATTAAAAAAAAGGGAAGAGAACAGAACATATTTTAATCAGGGTTCCATGAACTTTTTGAAAAGACAAATAAAAACAAAGCAACACAACAATAATACTTAAACTATAACTTCAAAAAAGATAGCAAAAAACAGGACACATGCAGGATGGAGAGAGGGATGGAAGAAAAATGCAAGCAGGAGGGATTTGGGTGAGTACAGGACGGGATTCAGGAACAGTCCAGCTTCCTGTTAAATGAGGAGACAGTGTCGTGCCAAACTGTCTTGGAGTCATGCAGAGAACCATGAGAGACATGATGTATTAATAGCAATTCACACACAAACAGAAATCAATACTCAGGGGTCGATTTAGAACGAAATAAAGAATAACGGTCAGTGAAAAGATCCAAAACGATGTCCTGACGGACCATTGAGTAATCATTGTGGTGACATTCTTCCACAGATGGGGGAGAAAAAAAAAAAACATGACTTTTTTTGGTAACTGACATTTTGAGTGTTGCATAGGCAGGCTTAAATCGATCCCTGTGCTTTAGGATGACTGTAGTGAGGTCACAACGATGCCAGTGCTGATGAAAAGACAGAAAGAGTGAGAGATGAGAGAGACGAGGCAAACGAAGTGACGCATTCATGGACATGTCGTCATTAGTGTCACACACTGGCTCCCATGCATATGGCCTGCTGAAACAAGCAATGTTAACACTGCGTCTGTTCAGAAGAAGAAAAAAAAAAAGGGGAGTGAGAGTGATGAGTGAAAGACAGAGAAAAACAGGGCGTGGCGCAGTGGCACGCCACAGATGTAGAGATAGAGGGATGAAGGGATGGACCGAGTACAGAAAAACAAAAGTCAATAAAAAGGTTAATGGATCGATTTCACAGCAGAGAGAGCCAGGATCAATGCCCACCGCTTGCACATGTGGGTCAAGCATTAAGCATGAGGTTCACCACCTACCTCCCAGCCAGTGCTCTGTGTGACAGAAAGAATATAGGACAAATCAACACACCCGCGCACACACACACGCATGTCACAGTCACACCCTCTATAAGCTCAGAAGACTCCCTCACCAACATGGGAAACCACTATTCATTCCCATCAGAACACTGCATGCAGTACTCAGGGGTGGACAAATCACAAGGTTTTTTTTTTTTTATATAACATACATTTATAATTGCCCAGAAACAAATGAGTACATATACGAGCGTGAGTCAAAAATGACCCTTCCTTTGTCCTGAAAATTAATTATACAAAAAAATTATGTCAAAAAATAATATATTTCTTTTGTGAAAGTTTTAAGATTAAAAGAAATTCTTTAGCCAGAGCAAGGACAATTTTTGACTCACCCTCGTATTTGTCAACCATCTGGTAACATTTTTTTTTTTTTTTTTTTTTTGTGAAACAGTAGAGAGGCTCTTTTTTGTCTATTTTGAAATAAAATAATGAAATCTACAGCAAGTGCCAAATCCACTTCACAAATAATGTTAAGGATGATGATTAGAGATAAAAGAATTGATTAGCTATGTATACGTATAGTGATTGGCTGGAACTTATCTAAATTGAATGACGCTAAAAGTTTATTAATTGCATGAAACAAATAAGCCATTTTTTTTGCAAGGTAAGGATTGCTGCGGCCCTGTAAAAAACCCTATTTCTGTATTTCCATCCAGAGTTGCATCTAGAAAGTAAAGCCCTGAGTGAATCCTCTCGGTTTCTAGCTGAAATGCTAGAATGGAAATACAAACCCTTTAACTTTTGACTAATGGATTAGAACAGGCCTTAAACATGGCTGAAAGACATCATACTGTATTTACATGCACAGAGTATAATTTATTTATTTACTTACTTACTGTGACCCAGCAATAAGACTACTTTTTGGCTGTTGCTGAAGTCGTTTGAGTTCAATATACAATAATAATAAACCAGTAATACACCAGCTCATACAACAGATAGTTCGCAATATGATTGGTTGGAAAGCATTCTATTCTAGCCTTTTCACACTAACTTGTATAACTCTGTTAATGCACTGATAAGTAATAAGTGACGCGTTGCCAGTAATGGCAAAGTTTACGCACACAAACCGCTAGTTGTGTTGCATTTGTGTTTAAATAAACACAAAGAAATTAATAAAATGGATGACTTTCAGACAAAATCTGACCTGCAGCCCGTTCGGTCACTCTGAGACCAGCTGGGCTGTTTGATGCCAGTGCACATCCTACAGAGCAGCCTTTTTTTCCTAACTGCACAATGAATGGAAATGTGAAGACTAACGTAAACGAATAACACGATGACAAAAATAAGTAAGTAAATAAATAAATAAATAAATAAACAAACTTAAAATTTTTAATGATTTTTATTTTTAGCTTTTTGTCCTTTCCTTTTATCTTCACTTATCTGCAGTTTTTTATTCAAAACTAATTAGTTGGTAGTGTTACAACAGGCTCGGGAATTTCTACTCTCGCACAACAAGTAACTGTGTGGTTTTCCACTGTGTGAAACAACAACAATTGTTGAACTACTTTTTGGCAGAAGTATTGTGAATATTAAAGCATATTCAGTCTGCAATTCTAGGTTTCTTTTATTTATTCTTTCTTTTTTTTAAAAAACTGCTGTATAAAAGCAATAAAACACAAGAGGGTGTGTCTTATCATGGCCATGATTTGGTCGCAGGCATGACCAAATTTGTGCTAGTTAAAAACGGCATCCAGTCCTGCCCTCGACCATTACAAGCCATCAGCCAATTGTGCTGAAAATGATCAGTACCGGCCTCAAAGACACTGATCTGTCCATTTCTAATGATGACATACTTGGAAAGTCTTGCCTCTTGCACACACGTCAGTACTCGGACATACAGGTTAAGCTTCGGAAACTTACTGCCTGCTATGTTACGGAGATACAGAATGGTTCTTACAAGGCTGCTTCATTAAGACTTGTGAAACAAAGTAAAGAATGTTGCATTTAATAACATTCTTATGGTTGGTGTGGTACAGTGGTAACATCATTGGCTCCCATGTGAGAGACCTGGGTTCGATTCCCGGTCTAGGCAACCAGTCTGTGCTACACCAATAATGGTCCTTGGGCAAGACTCCTGACACTACGGTGGCCTATCTGTAATACCAGTAACCTTGTAAGTCGCTCTGGATAAGAGCGTCTGCCAAATGCCAGAAATGTAAATGTAACAGAGCTTCCGTAAATGTGGCCAACAACTAGCAGCATAATAATGTGCTACATCAGACACATCATCAGTACAGGATAAGAACTGTGGTTACATGGTCATATTCTGTAAGTTTCACCTCGTTACTCATGTTGCCAATTTTGATTTCTGGGCGACCGAAAGAAAGTGAGCACACTGGCTGCCCCACACACTTTCTGATTGGGTTAGGTAATAAATGTATCATTTGTCCACCCCTGCTACAGTACATATCATTTATAACCCCAAATGTTTTTCTGTACAGCATGCAAAACCTGATTGATTCCCATCTTCTCATGGGAAACCATGATTCTGACCCAGTACATGCAAAACCCATTGCATAGTCACTTTGGGGCTGACAAGGAGTGTGTTAACACCTGCTGTGTGTGCTGGTAGACCAGACAGGCACATGAATGTGATATCTCCATGCATGAATGAACATTTGCCCTGTTTAAACAGTGTATAACAAGAATCTGATTCCCATACACACAAAAACACACTATAAAAACATGTATGATGTACTGTGCCATGCAGAAGGTTGCGTTACATTACATTACATTACAGTACAGCGTGTGTATGACGTGTAGAAATGAAGCCTTGTTTATTTAATTGTATGTACACACTACTGACACCCAGATGTTTTGATGAAACTTGAAAGCAAACTCCTGTTGTTTTGTACTGAAATGGCCATGGAGTACAATGACTCGACTCATCGAGCACAGCACTGCTGCTACTAAAGTGTGTGAGCATTTACCTGGTGCACTATTTTGCCAAAGGCCTCTTGCAGTTTACCATGAATGGTAGCCAGCTTCTTGGCATCCCTGTTAGCTTCATGAATAGGGATGAGCACCTTGTAGACTTCGTTCACGGCCTCGTACATGCCAGCCTGCAGACAGAGAGTGACAACAAGGACACCGAACTAAATATACCTAGTACAGGGCTCACCAAAAAAAAGTTAAAATTTCACTACAGCATCCTGATCTTCATTTAATAATCAGAACCACTTTCATTATTAAAAATCAGTTATGTATTCATCCGGATTGTTCTGTGGAGTTTTCCTATACAGCCCCGGTCGAATGGCTTTTTCAAAATCCTAATAAGACTATGTATTGACAGTTGAGAGAGAAAGAAAAAAAACCCAGTAAGAATAAAAGCAGCATAGCCCTACGTTCATCCCAGCTGCGACTGTCCGCCTTCTGTCAACCAGACCACTGCTCAGCTGTTGTCTGTAAGCATTTCTGTGGGAGTTTCTCAACTCAAGCTGACCATTGGTTACCATGGTTTCACTTATGTTAAAAAAAAACTAACCTTCATGTTTGACTTTTACCACAAACCAGAAGCTAACAATTTTAATCTCTGTCTACAAATTCCAACCATGCATAGTAAAAGGAGAAGATCCTTGAAGAACTTTTGAAGTTTCCTCAGTTTGAAACTGTGGAGGAAACTCGTAAGGTGCGCTTTGAGGAACCTTCTCAGATAAATCCGAATAAAGATCTTCTAGGAACATTAATTTTAATGGGCTCTTTGAGGATGCTGAGGAATACCAGAAGTTCTTCCAGGCACCTCTGTGAGCACTGAGGAACTTTTGAGTTCCTGGAGGAGCGCCAAGGTTCTTGGAGTAACCTATGAGGTTCTTCGACTGTAAAAACAAATTTTTACAGTGTATGAGAAGACACCTGTGTGTGTGTTATTGGCGATTGCTAATGTCTGTTTGCAGCAAAAGCACCAACACTCTGTCTGGGTTCATAAAAATAAAGATACATCCTACAGGACAGGAAAGTTTAAGCCCACAACAATTAGCTTGTCTTCCATCTCTAGTAGTAAGAAATATTTAAGAACCAAATAAAGTGGCACTGTCTCACAGTGGAGATAAAGCCTGCAGCAGTTACAATCTGCTTCCCGCACTTCATGTCACCCACATTCACATTTCCTCCTGTTGCTGGTTATCTGGTTTTTATTGAAAATAAATGTGTACCGACTGCTTTGTGCTGTTCCATCACTGCCAGTGTGAGTGCTGCATACTAGTTTACTTTGTAACGTACACATCCTCACCATAGAGAAAGAAGCGGCAGCCTGCTCCAACAGCCCCACCAGCCCAGCCTCTGTAAAATACTTCCCCGAGCAGATACCCTCCTCATCTGGAGACACGACATCGTCAGATACAGCCGACTCCTCCAGGACGTTAGAGGAGATGTTCTGTCGCAGAATAAAGGGAAAGTCACGGACAAAACAATTTATTTGAATTGGGGAATGTGTGTGGATCGCTCAGGTCAGATTACATACCTGGAATGTGACACAGCCAACAGGCAAATACTTGCGGTCCTCCAGCATGCTAAGATATTCAGCCACCAGGGCGGCGCTGTGGACCAGACACTGAGCCGCCTCTGCGTGGTTATTCCTCTCGGAATGTTTCCCTGCCATGTTCTGCAGCCATGTCAGCCTTAAATCCGGGGACGTCTGATACCCCTTAGCAATTCTGTCACACAAGTGTTTGCATTCTTGTTATTGGTTTATATTTAAAATTGCGTGACGAATAAAACCCCGCAAAACACACTTAGTATCAAAATAAAAAAAGACAGTCATCCGACCTGTACATCAGATCAATAAGCATCTCTGGGTCCTCCTGATGTTCCTTCATCTTTACTGTGTCTGACAAAATCATATGCAGGTTAAACACCAGGTCCTGAACCTAAAAAAAAAGAACAAGAGTGTATTATTCATGAGACGTTTCTTTTCGGTAATATTCCATGACATTGTTACTTCTGTTTCATACGAAAGTTTAGAAACGTTAATAAATAGATTATCATTCTGACATCTCAGTAAGAGTACTGAATAATTATCAGAGGTGTATTTTCAAGAATACATTTGTGTGTTTTTCCACTTGGAAATTGAGTCAAATGGAGTGTGTGATAGTTATTGTACACATTTCTGGTTTCAATCTTCAGAAGATTTGGCAATTCACACCACCACGAGCATCACACTATTGTCCACTGGTGTCCAAGAAGGGCAGCTGTGGGCTTGTGGTTAACCAGCCTTGTGACCAGAAAGCCACCAGTCCAATCCAGTCCATAACCAACAAGACACAACTGAAATGACCTTAAGCAAGGCACCTAAACCCCCACCTGCTCACCAGGTGCCATGGACAGTGTGCCTACGTCACTAATTAGGGTATTTGTGTGTGGTTGGTGTGGTACAGTGGTAACATCATTGGCTCCCATGTGAGAGACCTGGGTTCGATTCCCGGTCTGGATGGGTTGAAAATGAAAGTAAAAATGCTCCGTGTGTGCAAGAACAGTAGGTCAATGGTTCACGTTCACGTCACTAATGCAAAAGACTCAAGTCTGGCTTTTGAAACTAGCTTAAAACTGACCTGGTCAGGGAATGTGGTTTCTCGGAGTTCCAGGTCCTCTTCAGCATAGGTCAGGATGGTTTTGAGCGAGCGTCTCAGGAACTCCTCGTTAAAGTTTTGAGACGTGCCAACCAGAGACGACAAGGACATGGTCACCTGCATTTTCACTCTGGCGAAGTTCTGCAGGACACCGTGAGATCCAGACCATTTAAAACCAGGTTTAGGCACGATACTGAATAAAAATAAATAAATAAAACCTGTCCACTCACGTTTCCAATCTCAAAGTTCTGTCTCATCAGCAGGTACAGAGAGGCGCTGGCGTGTGACCTGATTGTGCCGATGCTACTGCTGCAGTTCCTCAGCAGACGCAGACACAGATCAGCACATTGCTCGGTCTCCTCCTCAAACAGCAGCTCTGGGAACTACAAACACACCAGGCACACAAACCACCAGATATTAGCAGGTACGATGGCATTTACATCGTCGTATACATTTTAGCACTAAGCCTGTGCTCACCTTTGAGACAAGTGCTCTCTGCGTCGCGAAGCAGTGCTGAAGATAGAGGGCGCTCTGGTTGCAAGCCATGCTGTGAAGCAGAACTTTCAGGACGCCACCGAGGATGCTTTCCTTCGACTCGGTCACAGATACGGTCTGTACACAGCGTAACCGTTACATAAAATGAAAGATCACAGCTCACAAAATTAGGACACTAAATCTGGCTTTATGTGCTTTAAATATTTACCTGCACTATGATCTCCAGGGTGTCAAGAATGATGAGGTTGGCCTCGGTTGCCAGATTGCCATCAATTAGTGCCTCGTGTTCCAGCTCTGCCCTTGTTCTGCGAAACACCCAAGACCGAGAACATATTCAGAATTGTTTTACGCTGTATGTGAAATAAAAGGCAAGGACCCCTTGAGTGAGTTTAAGCACATGTACACAGAGGTACATATACGATATACAGTCACTCTGTGACCCAATGACACTAAATTGACTTATAGCTCAAAAATTGAGCACAGATGCTACAAAGTAATACAGATGTGTATACAATGGGCCTAAAGGGAAGGGGGGAGGGGACTTTAGATTACATTTATCTAATCTTACAAACCTATCTAACAGGGCATCCTGGCTCTTCCCACTGCGCTGAAGACTTTCCTTAAACCTGCACAGCACACCGCTCATTCAAAACAAGCCACACACAAACGTCAACAGTTGCAACACAGCGAGGAGAGAGCCAGCGCCCAACCAAGCACCCCCATAGCGCAGGAGGCGGCCATAAAAAGCACGCATAGCGGAATGAGGGAGAAAAAGGCAGGGTAGGACAGGGTAATAATAGTCGAAGACTCTGCGCATGTGAAAGCTGGGTTTGGAGTCCAGCAATTCACACTGGCTTTGAATATTGAATCTAGTGTTAGTGACGCAGGTGGACTAGAATCAGTGTAACACATGGGTACAGGATAAGAAAGATGCACATGTAGTTTAGTCATTTATCTGGGCAGAAATTCAAAATTCAAACCAAGTCTTTACTTACTAGAATCACAAGCTCTAAGCATAATTATGTAATGAATATAACACGATACGACATGCTGTTATAGAAAACAGTGAGATTTTGTTACCGTTGCCACTATGAGGTCCATCACTTTCCAATACAAGCATGTCCTGACGTGCTTCATTCACTTGATACCACAGTAATTTGCCAAGAGCAACATTTGTTTGTTTATTAATGAACAGCGTAATTTTTTGTTTTGTTGAATATCCACAAACCAAAATAGCTACAACTAAGCTAACTATAGGGGTGCCTAAAAATCGGTTTTAAAATGCATTCAAGTTTTATTTTTCGCCGCTCCTACTCCTGAGCGCACTGCATATCACATTACGTGTCCACACGGCCACTGTAGAAGGCGGCCTTCTAGGCCACCGTACAACAAGCTTGTTAGCCAGCCCCCATTGTCTGAATAGAGTCCGCTAGCATGGAGTCCATTCAGACAAAATTATACAAATCCTAAATTTAGTAATGCACTATGACTTTAAAGTTTTCATTTTATTTTCAGTTAAAGGTTAGAGCACTGTGGTAGACTGAAGTCTATGTTTAATTTTGTATTAATATATTTTGAATTATTTGTTCATTGATAGATTTCTTTTATTTAAGAAAAAGCCAGGCAGCTATGCTAACCTAATACTGGTCATTTAAGTTACAGAATTTTATCACAATCCTGCAAATATAAAATGAGGCAAAAAGATGTGATACAGTAAGGAACCTAAAAGTATTGTTTTAAATAAATGCTCTATTTTTTTTAATCGATCCATCTTGTCAACCACATAATTCAACAAAATTTATAGACCATTTAGAAAAAACATTTTCCTAAATTGAAAATAGATTTTGAATCGAATCGTGACACTACAAATCGGAATCAATTCGCCAGACCCTGAGTGATTCACACCCATAATAAACAATAAAGTTTAAATAAATAAATCCTCACAGGGCTCGTTTTCTTTTCTGAAGAAAAGACCAAAAAAAACTTAGTGGTTAGAAGTTAGGGAAGCGATCATGTGACTGGTTTGTTCCCCTATACCAACAAGACACGACTGAGGTTCCCCTTAAACAAGACAACCAACCCCTTAACTGCACCTCACACACTGGGGATAGGAGCTGCCCACCACTCTGGGCATGTGTTCACCGCTCTCTAGTGTGTTTCACTACAAGGAAGGGTTAAAAGCGAAGGTCAAATTCCTCTGTGTACAAGTACAGCTGGTCAATCACTTCACCACCCAAGCGCCACCCTTTTCCTTCCCAAGAGCACTCACACATAAACCCACACCTTCACACACCATCACAGAGCAATCCCAGTTACAAAGACACAGCAGTCCAGCTTCAACCAGAGCACTTTAAGCATGAGGCAAGAAGAGCGAGGGGGCAGGGAGAGAGAGCGCGAGGTGGTTCTTATACTCGAGGGGGTTAGCAGAGGGAGGTTATTTAGATCACACTTCAGTTGTACAGTACCTGACTGATCTGTGGCCCCTAGACACACAGTACATGGAAGAACAAGGTCAAATGGAGGGGTTATTCCATACCAGAATAGTTAAAGGGAGTACAACGTGTAATGTTCTCTATATTGAAGGGACACAGAAGGGCCGTAAGTATAAAATAAAAAATATAAATTACCTAAAAAAAAAATTTAGAGAGGACTGTGGACATTATTCCATACTGTTACAAAGTAATAAAATAAAACAAGGCTTGCTGTTATAGAAATATAAATCAGTGACGGCTGTGATTAACATGATCACCCAGATGTTTATTTAACTAGAACAGCATGTCCTGATGTGTTATTCAGCTGTATACCACAGCCAAAATAGCCAAATTATTTTTTATTCATTAAAAATATTTTTAAAATCTGTTTATAGCTAGTCAGGCATGTTAGTTCTTCTTATCACTTAACAGTTACACAGTTTTTTTATGTTTCTCTAAAATAACATAAAACTAAAAAAAAAAAAAACCACATTTTTTTAATGGTTTAAAAACTATTAATTATGAAGGTGAGTCAAATAAAAAAAAAACCTTACTGTGGATTTCACATAGGTGCCACAAAATAATAAACATTATAATATAAACATATATAACGTAAACATTGCTGAGCTTTATATCCAGAGAATGTCTCCAGGTGTCCAAACTGGTGGACATGTCGGACATCACAGTTGACTTGTCCCCCATCAGCATTACATAATATGCCTATGGGCCCCCTGGCAGAGGTAGTCGGTGTGAGCGATGACTCAATTGCATTTAAAGCAACAGTCACTGAAATTAAGCATTTGAAAAGAGCTGCTTTGGACAGGGTGAAAGAACACCTGCAGTATTCGAATTTGGGCCAAAATATTAGATACATTGTGTTAACACCCCAGGGAACTGGGTTACCATCTAGGAAACTTTATTATAGATCTCCTTTAACATTTTTATCTGACTCACTCTCATAGTTTTCAGCACAAATGCAAAAATTGAATCAACTTCTGACTAGTTTGGATTGGAATTCAGTAGTGCTCTGGTATAATGTATGTTTTGCACTGAATCAGAATTCGTTTGATTTAAAACCATATTTTTTTTCAGACTGTGTGGACACTGTGTGACTATTTTATAGTCAGGAAATAAAGTGAGCAGTTTTAAGTGGTCATACTTGTCCATCTTCTCACTGTTCTGGCGCCAGTGCGTCATGTCTTTCCTCCAGCGCAGGTTTTCTTGACTGCCAAACGCACTGCCTGATGGACTTCGTTCTGAAATAGAGAGAGAAGCTTTGTTACACAAAAATACAGCTGTTTTTGTGTATTATGTAGATATAAACTGGAATATTGCTGTTTTACTTAAGTATAGTTGTCATTTTTGTGGTGTGAAATTAACATCTCAGCAGTGATGTGGTAAATGGGATGAGATTTGCAAAATCCTACGCAGTAATACAGCCTACGCAGCTGTATTACACACTTCAGAAAGTACCATTTCTCAGCTCCGGGTTTCAAGTTCAGTTGATGTACACTTTTTATATCACCACAATTCAATATCTGTGAATCATTACGTCAATACTGTAACAAATCAGCACAAACAATTCAGCTGCACCTCTTCAATGTGCATCAGACACTCAATGGGTCATAACTGGAATGATATATTTAATACAAAAAAAATCTTTAACAGTTAAGTCTACAATTAATCAAAACTAAAGCAGCCTCTAAAACTAATCAGCTATAACATTACCACCACCAAACCACTAACAGGTTAAGTGAATAACATTGATTATCTTGTAAACCTGTCAAGGGGTGGGATATGTTAGAGGTAGGATAACTGAGCAAATTGAAGGATCTGAGCGACTTTGACTAGACGACAACAGGTCTATTGAAAAGTCTGGTCTGACGTCACAGAAAATCCACAGAAGGACCTGTTGCTAATGTCTTGGTGGCAGATACCACAGCACACCTGTTTTGGAGGCTGTTTAAGCAACTGGTTTTAGGGTTATGGCTGATCGACATATAGTTAATAGAAACAAAAGAAGTTCTTAAATCTAGCCAACATAAAGGAAACAAGAAAACTATTTGTTTTGAACCATCCTCCAGTAATAGCTAAATCTCCAGTAAACATGGGTTTCTTATAGTTGCCAATATGCACAACCCAAAAATGCTGCGGAAAAGTGATATTTATTTTTCCAGACTATTAAATTGAAAGAGCAGTAGGTTAAAACTGTTTACAGCAGTCCCATGTATCTTTTGTGGCTAAAAACAACACACTGGGTTTTGAAACAGTAGCCCTATTATTTTGTTTTGTTTTTTTGTTATTATTTTAGTTTGTTTTCGTAACTAGGATATTTTTTATCTCCTGAAATCACACAGCTTTCTCACAGCGATTCTCAACATGGCCACAAAAAGAAAATACGAGGTCATGTTCAAGCTTGAATATGCAGAGAAGTATTCAGGAGAAGCTGCAGTTGACAACATGTCGAAGCCTGAGGTCTGTAGGTGAAATAAACAGGTCTGATTACTCCTGTGTCTACAATAAACACTGTTAAAGTTTAAAAAAAATATTTCATGGAAGTTTTATACTGACTTAATTTGCTTTAAAAATTGACGATTTTTATTAATGGAATTTTTTAATTGATGGAAAAACCTGAGCTCGCTACGGAAATTCCTGACGCTCCGTGTGACATCGCTGGTGGACAAGAGAAATATGATTGTCTTAGACTGGAAATTTCCCAGTGCTGGATCTTCAGATTCTTATAATATTTCTTAATTTGACAAATCTGCAGTGACAGTTGGGGTTGACTGGATATCATAATGAAATGAAACACCACTTTTGTCATGTTTGCATTACTGTGAGTGCATCTACTAATGGTGTTGTCATCACATACGACACATACATATATGCGACGCATACAACAGTTTCCGAACTGTGTGACATCTTGTTTATTATTTCCATGACTATGTTATGAAATGAAACCACCATCACACACCTAACTGTCCTCGGCTGCGTCGCACCATCTCCTGCCTGGCCCCGATACTTCCTAGAATGGCCTCCTCCAGTTTGGCCTTCATGTCTTTAGACTTCTTGAAGGTTAGACTGTTCATGCGCTCAAATGCCTTCTTTCCCTGCATGAATAAAAAATGGGCCTTTTTGATGAAATGGATGAACAAAAAAAAGAAAGTTAATTTCCCATTAATACTTCACACTTAATTAATAACTAACACAGTTACTAAACGATACAAAATGAAAGTTATGACCCGACTTCAGAGTTTTGAAAACATAATTCAGCGATTTCCTGAAAAAGTGTTGTTCAAGCTTTACCTTGTACTCGAAGCAGGAGACACACAGGTACAGCATGTCCAGCAGGCGGTTGAGCTGAGACACAGACAGGTCCGTGAACCATTTCTGGAGCACCAGCTCGTCTGCATTCTTCAGCACCCACAACAGACAGATAAGCAAACTGCGACTGGACTCAGGGGAAAAGGTACCGTGCTGTCGGGTGGCCTGAAGAGAGGTGGTGGGGGGAAAATAAAATAATAAATAAATAAATGGTAGGTGAGGTCACTATATATTGTCGCAGTGCAAGAAGGGCATTGCTGAATTCTTGATCTTGGTCAGAAAGTGTTGACTCATTTTCTATAACAGCAGGTCTGAGAGGAGTTCTGGCATCAAGGCAAGTCACTGGTTCATTTTTAACTTATATAGCAACGCATAATTGACAGGGACTTATCTATAATGTGCTCTACGTAAAAACATTTCAGTAATGAGACAAGCATACAACATTCTTTGATGAACAAATTGGTTTTTTTTGACACAGGGTTAAACACCATAATTACTTTTAGGCCACTTTCATGGCAGGAGAACAGTTTTAAGAGGTGCTCTGTCATTGGAGGACGGTGCAGCTCATCTTGTGAACTGTGATCGTGCCCAAGTAGTTATTGCGAGAAACCTAAGAAGTGTCTTTGCTTGGTTGGTTCCTGTCAACTACTGAGTTACAAGAGGAATAAAACGTGTGCCATTAATAACAAAGACAGGCTGGTGTGATGCAGCCTGAGCACACAACGCTGGTTAATACTTAGACAGATAAGAATGAAAGTCAGTTGTGTCACGCTCCCCCCTTCTGGTCTCGGTTACATCACCTACCTGTGGATTAAGCAGGAAGCTACTGGGCCGTGACATCTGAGGAACAGACGTCCCTGCTATTGCCATGGCTACGCTCTGACTGATCATGCTATTGCCCTCAGCTTCCTGTTCGTCTACTCCAAGACGACCCCACTGGTTATGAGACTCTGCAAGACAGGACAAGTCAAAACCATATCAGCAAATTACACAACACTGTATACTAATGCACCAAGTTCTACAAATATGTCTGTTTAATCCACTTAGAGTGTGAACCTGACATGGAGAACATTTAGCTTGAGTGAAACTGATTTGGAGCAGTGTGAGCTTGAACACATTTTACACAATTCAAGAGGACATCTGAAAAATAGAGAAGTTTTCGAACCAACCTGTGAAGTCATGGAGCTGGGGGAGGGTCTCCATGACGATGCCAATGAGAGGTAGGTAGAGCATGGCGACCCTGGCTTTAACCTCAGGGTCAGCATACCGCGGGTCTGAGTCGTGACTGGACAGTAGGTTGTGGACCACACTGATCACCTTTTTGTGCAGGCCAAACATCCTACATGCAAAGACAAGTTTAAAAGTTGTAGATATTAGTATAATATTCTCTTCTTGGATTAATAACACCTTATCTTATAGATTTCGGCTTTTTACAGAGCAAGATGTTATGTAGGGATGAACAATTTGGTGAAAATATCCAATCGTGATTATTTTCTTTAAATTATGGTTCAGGCCAATTTCCACTTTTTTTTTCTTGAGGAATGACCCCTGAATTTCAGTAAGTTATGATTATGATGTCACTGTGGTCCAACTTGGTCCGACTTAATTAAAGAAGATTACAATCTTTCTATTAGGTTAAATTTTCCACTTCAGACTTAGGACAACTTAAAAACACTTTTTTTAATGATGTAGGCTTAAAATAAAAAAAATCTTTCAATCTGAAAACTGCTCTCTTTTAAGCAAACTATCTGCATAAAACAAGCTACAATATATTTGATACTGCTGACATTTCAGCCAGGTTGTTTTTCAACTGAACAGATTCAAGCAGAACATAAGGACAAGGACGCCACTGCTACTACCAAGTATAGTCCTTCAGGTTACTAATTATGCCTCAAATACAAATATAAACACACTCTAAACAGGATGGAAGTTGTTGATAAAAACTATCTGACCGCGCTGTGACCTCGACCCTGTTCGGGTTAATTCCAAAAAGCAAATCTTCGGGTTACAATAATTGTACGCATGTAATTCCTACAAGCATTCAACCATTCGTTCTTGAAACATATAACGAACAAGAATCTCAGACAGATACAAAAATACTGATAAATACAGATTAACCAAAAATAACTTGGGTTTTAGTTCTCGTTCACTTTTTGAAAAGACAGTGGACAGTGAAATGAGTAAATTATCATTGTAGGGCATAACAGTGCCATTGGTATGGTTTAATGATAAATGAAAGATGCCACAGAAAAGGGTAAATGAACAGCTAAAGTAAAGGAAAATAACATAAGGTAAAATAAAATAAACACAGCGCTGCACTGCGTAATTACCAGAAAACAGAGCTGTGTTTAACTTAAGAAATGTGCTTTTCATGGTTTTTTTTTCAGAAAGCCTAGTTTTTCTTTGTATGTGTGGGTGTGGTTACAAGGTAACTATTAAACACTGATTAGAGTTGTTATCCCTACACCCATAATCCCTTCAATCTTGAGCAGGAAACAAAGATTACTGAACTGGTCATTTAGTACAGGACTGGTGATAATGTTTTATACATATCGGACATGACGGGATAAAGTGAGAAGAGGTGGGATGAGATGAGATGAGATGAGATGAGATGAGATGAGATGAGATGAGACACACACCAGTGTACTGACCCATCAGCCTCCGGGTCCAGAATAACAGCGAGTTCAGTCAGAACTAAACCAGCCAGGTAGTGCTGTTCTCTAAAGGGGACGGACAACTCGAACATATTAGCGATCTTCTGGTCCTGCACGTGGGTGGAGAAGCCGGAGCTCTGCAGGAAAAGATAGAGATAAAGAAGGGGAGTGGTTTGTATAGTTTCCATTATAATTGTGAATAATATGCTAAATAAACAGATTTATTTGATCATTAGTTACAAGGGATCTGTCATCTTTCCTATCAGATCCTCACATGGGATTAGTGTGATTCACTCACATCTATGCACTCCAAATGTTTTATTAATGGTTGGTGTATTTTACTGGGACTAACCCGAGATTCTAATGTCTGTGTTACCTGTGAGGTGGCAGAGGACACGGAGGGAGACGGGGAGGCTGGAGGAGTGAGCAGACTGCAAGGCAGGTTCAGGGTGACATAATGCTCATGGCTACATACGATCCTGAGGAAGTCGAGCCTCAAAGACTCCAGAGTGGGGTTCTGGAGAGCGTACAGCTTAGTAGACACCTGGCGGCAAAAAAAGTATCACTGTAATCAAAAACTGAGAAGTAGGATTAATAATCAGGAGGCTGCGACCTCAAACTGAGCGTACCTGTTTCCAGTACGTCTTGATGAGGCTGAAGACAAAGCCTCTGTCCATGACAGATAGCAGGTCATTAAGGAAGAAGGCCAGGCTGGTGTTGAGCCTCTCCACCAACTCCAGATCCTGGCATAGCAGAAACAGAAAGACACAGTGTCTGCAAACATCCATACAAAGTCTAAAATCTAAGACTTATAATTTAGTGCCTGTAATCCGTATACCACAGAAACGTCTTCAATACACTCAGATTACCTGGTGTTTTCATGTGAGAGATTATAGAAGTAATAAAGTGTGATTGGCTATTACAGGAAAATAGTCAACCAAAGGCTGGTATAATGGGAAGGTATGACCTCGTTTCTCTCTCTTAAAAACAATAACATATTACAGAAAATGTTGCAAAAAAAAAGTACAATGTGTAGTGTTGGCACTACAGAGTTATTCGATACTTGTGTACACTTCCCCGAGTCAAATAATTATACACTCCTGTTTATGTAATAACCTGTATTACTAGGTTTTGATCATGGAAAAAAAACTGGTACATATTGGTGGTGGCTCTATAATTGTATGGGGTTTGTTTAGCTGGCATTCCATGGGACTACTTGTAGGTCTATAAATGTCTCTGACAGGTCATTTTTATGGGTTTAGCCTTTTCCAACAGGAAAATGTCCCACACACACATCTAGAGACACAAAATTATGGTTAGAGAAACACTTATCGGATTTTAGGGTTTTGTCATTCCCACCTAAATCACCAGAGCTCAACATTATCAAACACATTTTGGATGCCATGCAACACACTGTGAAACACAGAAACCCAACATCTCAGAATACAACAGAACTGTGGACTGTTCTACAGGAAGTATGGTGCTTATTGCCTATAGAACATTTCAGCAAGCTTGTAGAGTCTATGTTTTGTGGGGGACCTACTAAGTACTGGACTGCTATACCAGTTTTTTTTTCTCAGTTTTTACTTCAGCATATGACGCATCCAACACACAAGCTGTTTAATAACATATTAAAACTAACAGCAGTGCCTTGCAGCCTTCACTACTCCTGTTACAGAAAAATAAATAAATAAACAACTTCTAATCAATGACAAACCAGATGTGTTATAATGATAAAAATGAATTAATTCTCATTTACACATTTACAAATCGTGATGTACTGTAATACTAAAACATTATTCAGTATGTTACCTTTTGGAAGCGTGATACGATGTCTCCTGCAATGGTGCTAACCAGAGCTGTGATGTCGTCCATGAAGCGTTCAGGAAAACGGTTCTTTCTGGGAGACTCGAGACGATCAGTGAAGTACAAGTGGTGGATTATACTTTTAACCTGAAAGAACCAAAGCAGCAGATTTAAGTTCACATACAGCAACTCTACACCAAGCAAATCAAGGACTTTGTTCACCTGGTGACTTATATAATGGAATAATCTATCAAATAAAGCCTAGGGCCAAATATATATATGTATGCGTGTATGTGAAATTAATTCATTCTTATGTGCAAGATAAATTCCATCATTATAAACTAAACCTTTTGTCATTATAGATTTTGAATTATTAAATTATTTAAATGTAATTAATTAAACAGGACAGATAGGGGTTAAGTGACTGTTCTGCACTTTGCAGATTTGTATCCAAACATACAGATCATCAATTTCCTGCCGAATGTAGAGGTCAAGTATTGAATTGATGCCAGATACTTCACATTTGTCAATGCCTATTTTTGGCATTAATTCTTAGAGCTAAAATAAACAAAAAAAAAAGATAACAGGAAGATACAAGCCAAAAATAAATGACTAAAAAAAAACCTTCTATTTCCTCATAAGATATTCATAAATTCCAGGACTGTAAAAAACCCTGTAGATTATTTAAATTAAACACATCACATCTGCTAGAATAAACTATAAATAAAAATACAAACAAATAAACTCTTATTTGTTATAAATATATCTTTTTATTATATAGATTATTTTATAGTAAAGACATGGTCACACTAGAATAGAATAGAATAGAATAGAATGCCTTTATTGTCACTATACACATGTACAATGAGATTAAAAGCCACTCCTTTACAATGCAAACATGTGCTAAAAATAAATAAAAAAAATAAAAACAGCACATGGATAAGGTTCTGAGTACGCTAGGAGAAAAATAGAAAAATAAAAATATTCTATTATAGTGTACTATAATATTATGTATTATGACTACTGTCACTTCGCAAACAGTGGTCAGTTTTGGTGCAGTTAACACTTTAGCATTGGCTAGCAACAAAAATCCCAAAATATACACTGATCATCCATAACATTAAAACCACTAAACCACAGACAGGTTTCGTTCTATGGCACCTGTCTGGAAGATCTGAGTGTATTGAAAGAGCAGGAAAGAATAGCAAGCTGACTTAAAACGGGCCGATATGCAACAGTTTTACCACCGAGTCAGAGCATCTCCAGAACAGCAGGTCTTGTTGGGTGTTCCTGCTACACAATAGCTAGTACCTGGGCAAAAGGTCCCAAGGAAGGACAACCGATGAACCAGCGACCTAGTTATACTTGTCCGAGGATCACTAACGTGTGTTGGGGAGAAGGTTTGGTCGACAGGAGGATCTGTTGCTAATGTCTTTCGGAGTCCTTGACTCAAAGTGTCAAAGCTGATTTGGCAGCTGTTTACACAGTCGGTTATAATCTTATGGCTGAATTGTTTATACCATCCCAACTGACTTCCAAAAGTCTACAGTATATATTTAGGAATCCATGTAGTCATTAGCCTGCATTTATTCACTCCTTAAGCTGCAGTTACAGCTTTAAGAGTGAATAAATGCAGGCTAATGACTACATGGATTCCTAAATATAAAAATTATATCATCATTATACAGATTATTTTAGTTACATTCATTCTTACCATCAGCTCAAAGAAGAACCAGGCTTGTTGAAGAGCTCCTTCTCGCACACTGCCACTGCTCACCACCCACTGCAGTGCCAGTTCCTCATGGAAAAGCTATAGAACATTAGCAGAGCATTAAAACTCCATCTGACACCAGACGGCCACCATAAACATACATCTCAGAGACGGAACTAATCAACAGACATTACCGTGTTATAACACTACTATAGGAAATCAAACAGGCCTTTGACATAATCCCTTTGGCTGCTGTAAAAATTGAAGCCCTGGATTAATTCGGAACAAAACATACATTCACGCAATTGGTTTCGCCAGACAGCAGGAGCGTTATTTCATTCCATCCCACACAGCATTCACAACGAGACACACAGTTAGCATCCCACAAGACCACAACCACCACACCAAACACCATCCAGTCAAGAGCCACAGACAAGACACAGGCGGAGTGGAGCGGTCGAGGAGGCGGCTGGGGCTCCTCCCGCACCGGGTCGGGTCTCTACCTTTTTGGTCGGCAAGCGTCCTGTTAAAGTTTGCAAGAAACTGGCGCTCTCAGTGTGCGATGACATGCGATTGCCACTGCGCTCCATGGCCTATGGGTGGGGATGAATGGAAGGGTGACAACAGATTAGTGTGAAGGACAGGAGTGTGTAGTGCCATCTGCTAGTCAGATAGACACAACTACACGTACACACACACACGCACGCACACACACACATACAGAATAGAACCTGGTAATAACAATACGGATTCCTATACTGTATAAGACATATTGTAAAATCTATCAACCAACAACAACATCAATAATGTAGAATTAAAGTAATAATAACTAATGTCTGTGTGTTTTTTAATACCTTAATATTTATGCTGCTACTACAACTACTACTACTACTACTACTAATAATAATAATAATAATAATAATAATAATAATAAGTTAATAAAATTAAATAATATCAGAACAATTACTAAACTTGCTAATGCCGGGTAAGATGGCTAACTCAGATTTATACTCTTGACTCAATTATCTAACTTTTATAATATTTTACAATTATAATTAATTTCCAGAATTTCTATAAAGCAAAATCTAATACATTTAAAATAGGCGTCTATAAGCAACAGTAACATTTCACTGGACACACACAAATCCAAAGACCCTTGGTCTTTTTCACACACACACACACACACACACACACACACACACACACACACACACACACACACACACACACAGGTTTACATGCAGCATCTCGTGACATGCCGCAGTAAGAAAGAAAGCTGGATTAGTGCTTTTAATGGCCATGCAGTGCTCACTGAGTGATGAAGGCAATGTAGAGAGAGGAAACAGACGGATTTTTTTTTTAGCAGTGGGAAAAAAAAAAGAAAGAAAAATGAAATGGAGGAAACGGCAGGAAATGCATGAACCGCTCAACCACTTTTGTTATAATCACTACCGCCAATTTTATGTGATCTTAAACCAATAATAATTTTAATCTGGCTGCAGATTAAAGCCTGATTTATGCTTCGTTCTGAGTGGGAATTGAAGATTTGCACTCCAAGCACCAAAACCAAGTCATCCAGACTAGATTGTCAACTCTGCAGTGACTATCTGAGCAAAAGCACAAACTCATCTTGTAGCAGCTTCGACTCTGCATCTTAGCACTTATCTGTCCACAGCAGTACTGGGAAGTTTCCACAGTGAGGTAAAGGTGCCATTACTTTTAAAATCAGGTTGGTATGTTGGTATGGGGAAGCTGTGGACTTGGTTAAGGAAGCAGTCTTGGGACCCGAAGGTCTCGTGTTCGATCCCTGCATCTGACAAAACTCATTTATGTATGTGGGGTTAAGACACGTTTCTCTTTAGAAAATGAATGTCAAGAAATTGTCATTGTAATTTTTTTTTCAAATATAAACCACCGAGTCACAGAGAAATTAGACCTCTACAATAAACCCATCCACGCTGTGAAACGCATACTAGGGGCAGTGAGCAGCCTCTATCCACTGCACCCGAGAAGCAAAGGGAAGTTAGGTGCCCCCTATGCTGGTTCTGGGGATCGAACCCGATACCCTCCTAATCACAGGGCCAGTTCCTTAACCACAAGCTCACAGCTGTCCCTAAATTTTAAAAGCTGACTGCTCAGATCCTGAGTGATGCATCGAAAAGGATCTTGAGTTGGAATCCTTTATGCAGAAGACTAATAAAGCCAACTGACTACAAATTTTCAGGAGGCGTTACACAGGTTTTGCTTTTCACCCTATCCGGGTAAGAGCCGTCATATAATAGAGGATTTGGCAGATGACCAAATCATTATCTGAACGTCTGTAAGGAATGAATTGTACGTTACTGGCATTTCATTGGCGATATATTAGGACCAGCTTTAAAATAAAGGTTTTGGTAACATCCAACAGAGCTGTTTCCTCTACACTACCTGCTGTTTATTATTCCACCAAACATCCTCAAACTATCCTGAAAGACTATGAACACTCAAGGTGCATTTCTGATGAAGCATAAACCAGGCATAACATACCCTTGGTTAGTGGATTTGCTCGTTTTGACCAGATGGAGTAGCCTGGTAAAAGATTCTGAACCTCAAAAGCAGTTTTAAGGTTTTTCTTCACCAAATCATACAGCTTGTATCACACTTTTAGTGTTTGATGCATGCCTGAATACTTGGTCCACAATCTAAAGGCTTATGAGAGTCAGTATATTTTCTACCAGGTTGGTGGTTGAGGGCTGTGCTGGATTTAACCTTCACACAGAGGCAGGAGTTGTTGGAGTTGGTGCGGACATAAAACCTTTAAAAATAAATAAAAGGAAATAATAAATGGGAGTGTCGTTTTTTGTGTGCTGCACAGATAGGTGAGGTGATTCTTTTTCTTTTTGTTTTTTCAAGGGGTTGGATTATTTTTTTTTTAACGACCTGCACAGTATCGGATGCCGAGCCAGGGCTGGTCCCCCAGGGGCCACTCTTGCAGCCCATGGTGTGCACCCAGGAGTTGGAGCGGTCTAAGCCCTGCGAGCCAAGGGGGAGGGAAGCAAAGGTGTCACGGGCAGGAGCAAGCAAGCAAAGGGAACAGTGACAGGTCAAAATTTACAGTTCAATGCCATGGGTAAACAAAAGGGATAAAAGTCATCCAGTAGAAGTAAGCACTTCAAACATCCGACACCGAGCTTTTACAGGAAGTGGGTCAGGTTAGAATGTAAGAGATTAAACAGGATTACAGATTTAGTTTTTGGAAAGAAACAGGTTGAAATTCATACATAATGCAAGAAAGAGAAGTCAGATCACTGTTTTATGGCGGAACGATTGCAGTTTGGCTAAAACACAAAACTGGAAACATTAGACAGATTTAGAAAATACTACTATATCATAAATTGACCTAAGGGGATGAAAGCGGAGCATACATAAACAGGAACTGAACACTGTAAGTGTCTCTAGGCATTCCAATTAAAAATAGTAAAATTGTCGTCCATCTTTTTTTTTTTTTTTGAGCACAAATAACCTAGTTTTTTACCTAGTTTGACAGATCTTCACATCTAACTTTGAAACCCTTAATGCATTGGATTTCTCTCAGTAACTTCCCGTTGTCTTCCAGGTTAATGATACAGCAGTTATATAGATAAGATGTTCCAGCCGATGTTTGCCGTACAAGTGTTGAACTGTAATAGCACTGAGGGATGCTGCCTGTACGGTCAGCACTTTAGGATAAATCTACGGTCTCCTCCAACTATACTGCAGGCAGCGATTCATCCTCAGCAGGATTTAAGGCGAGTCTCAGCACTCCTACAACGCCTGTTAATAAACTCACCATAAAACATCACTGGAGAGAGTTATGAACTGTGATGCCTACCAAATGAAATCTGTTAATCACAGTCACGTGATGCTGACAAGTCGGTGTTAGAGAGCTAATAAAAACGCAGGCAGTCGAGAAGGATGCGGATAAAATTTGTGTTATAAAGCATTATACACTTAAATATGAGTATAAGTTAAGGTTAGGTTGATCAGCTTACTCATACAGACACATCTTTCATGGTGGTAACCTCAAATGCAGACCTTCCTACCTTGGTGCCGATAATAGAACGAACTTCATCGTCTGGAGACGTCGGAGTGCCAGAGATGTCAGGGTTACTGTTGCTAAGGCTACGAGAACGGTTGAGGTTGAGGCTGGCGGGCCTGATAGCAGACCGAGCCATGGTGGCATAATGCACCGAACCACCTAGGCCTCCAGGACCTGTTGGCATGAATGTGTAAAAAGAAAAGAATTAAACAAATACTATCTTATCATCACCAGCCATTCAACAGGTGTGTAAACTGAAGAAGTTAAACAAAATTTAAATTGTCTAGAGCTGTAAACAACATGGAAAATACCATGCAGAGGGAAGATATATATATATAAATAATAAAGAATAATAGATAATTAGTACTGGTGCATTTCCCTCAGGTTTCTCAGAACTCTATGGGTCTGCCTCAAAACCTAGTGAGCTGCCTTGATGCCTGCAGCCTAACTAGGCAGCTGCCTAAGTGACACTGAACATTAGAAGGCAAATTATGGTCCTCTAGTTGGGCAGAGACTCTCTTACTATGCTAAGTGAGTTAGTCTCAATCTATACAAACCGACAAGACCCACTACACTAGAAAAAAAAATTGAATTGGTAAAAAAAATAAAGATTATTAAAATAATATCTACAAAAATTATTTGTCACAGTCTGGCTACTTAAGAGTTTTACATTAAATTCTGTGCACTAAATGGTGTTTCATTGTAATCATTTGTCATCTTATACATTTGTAAATGAGTCTAAATGCCAAAGTAAATTTTAGAACGTTTTTGTTATTTTTTCTATGAATGAGACGCAAAACTGAAAAATGCAAGTAAAAGGTCGCTTACAGGATCCACGCATTTGCAGTGACGTCAGATTGTGTGTCAAGATTTGTTTTCACATGGACCCCAGAGGAGATTTTCCACTTTTCACATCACAAGCTGTCACTTAAAAGTTAGATATATTTTTTCCTCACTTTTTATTATTTTGTAATCGAGTTGAATTTTATTAAATTTTCTCTAAATGTTCTTTTTAGAGACATGCCACACACACACTCCCTGCCTCACTCACTAACACAGAATACCTAAAGAAATTACTATAATAAATAAAATATTTGGCAGGTAAGTATTACTAATTAATTTATAATGACTGCTACTACTAGTACGCAAACATTAAAAGCTGTGGCGTAATATGGTGCTAACATTGTTTGAGTGAAATCTAAGATAAAGTGATTAAAATCTAATTGAATAAAGATATGCTCTGTTAAATTTAGTAAGCAAATCCTACTCCACATTTTTTTTTCAGTGTAGCATGCCAGCCAACACCTGTACCAAAAATTGTTACAGGCTTCACACTTAAAAATAACTTAGCTAGCCATACCACTGGCTGCTCCGCCTCCGTCGACCGTATTACAAGTTCGTGAAGTTGTGCTGCACTGAATGCTTGGATTGCCTTTGCAGCTGAGGCAGCACACGGAGCTCCCTCAGTAGTAGGTCCAAATAAGGCATCTTAATAGGCAGCGTTTTGAGGCATTAAAGAATTGAGTTTTCTTCTTTGGAGTGTGCACAGGATGATGTAAAATGCTGTCTATGAAGAACTCACTAGGGTTTGATACAGTCCCTATTTCCGTTCTTAACCTTCTACAGTCAAGGTTTTTGTTTGAACAGATCTTAAAATAGGTGCATTAATGTATACAAGAACGTGCAGAACAAAACAAAACAGAACAGAACAGAGTGAAGGCTTACCTGGGGAAGGAGAGTTAGGGTCCAGGTTGGGCAGACGGAAGACGTAGTGAATGTAGGAAGACAGGAGGCTGTTGCGCCCATGCATGTCCTGGCTGGTGTCCAGATATTTATGCAGACGGTTTACTATGGATGCCATCGCCTCAAAAGAAGCCTGGCCAAGATTGACTGTAATAAGAAGGACAAGGAAGCAGGAGAAGAAGAGGAAGACAATGATGTAGGTTTCAGGGTCTTGTAGTAGCATGATTAGCAGCACAGTGCTGCCTCGGATCAATGAGTTGTTACCGATCTGTCCGGCGATGACGGGCGGCCGTACCACCAGCAGCACCAGCTTGTCGAGCAGCAGGTGGAGGAAGCGCACCACTGGTTCCAGCTGAGAGGAGCTCAGAGCTGCTATGCTGCCCTTCAACTCCGCTTCCAGGCTGTTCTCCATGATCCGCATATCCCCGATCCTCACTGGGAACATGTGCTCGTCTAGAGCGTGCACCAGCGCAAAGAACTTATCCAGATACTGGTCCTGAGAGTGGAGATGATTCAGTACAGCTCTTTACATGGTCACATACATAAATTGGAGAATCCAAAATATAAGAGGAAGGGGGGGAAAAAAAGAAAAAAAAGAAAGAGAGTACCTGTGTGTGTATAGTGGACGCGGTTACGACCTCAACGTTAAACACTCCTCTGTGGTTATCGACCCATTTCATTCCAGGTAGAGGAACCTGAAACAAACAAACAACAAAAAAAACATGAACCAGAGGAAAAGTATGAAAATCACAGTGAACATGGCAGAGCCCACAAAGAAACAGAACTAGTTCAACAATACTTAGTCCCTCATGAGCCTTACATCAGGAGAGAGAACCGAATAAGACTGTGGAGGTTTTTCCAGAGACACTGGTAGGCAGAAATGGCCCGTTCTGAGGCGTCCGTTCTGCAGCATGGGGATCCACTAGAAGAAAAAAAAGAGAAAAAACCTTTAACATGAGGAGATGTTTCCATTGCAGATTTGCTTTACACATGCAGATGTGTGTGCAGATGTGCGTACCGTGTATCCGACTGGTGTCTCCAGAGGAGTGTTTTGCTTCTGTTGGCAGCTGACGTGGTAGAAGGTGAAGAGGATGTGATGATGGTCGTTCAGGGAGGCTGGTAGCTTAATTTTGATCTCATCATGGAAATCTGGAGAGCTGGAAGGGTACAAGAGTCAAAACATCAAGCGAGAATTAAACAAGCTTCAATCTTAACTGTCCAGTTCCTAAACACCTCTATTAATAATACATGTCAGATAAAAATACATTGACTGTATACATACATATATATATATATACATATATATATATA
>JAOVVF010000017.1:20657419-20667984 GCA_028565595.1 Duopalatinus emarginatus | reverse complement strand
TTTGAATTCCAGGTTGTGAGGTAACAAAATGTGAAAAATGTAAAGGGGGGTGAATACTTTCGCAAGGCACTGTATGTTGGATTAGAGGGTGCTCTATGTGTAGGTAACTTAATTAATTAACGGAATTAATTAATAAATAAAGTAACCTGCTACCAAATAGTCACGATTCAAAAAATAAATAAAATTCACCTTAAAATATTTACTTTCCTCAAAATGGCTACGTTTGTTCTCCAAATTCGTGTAAAACGGCACAATATAATACAACACATAAGTAGGTAGTAAATCAATAAATTATTTCAAATGAATAAATGAATTTAGTGGAGTAAATGTCAAGAACTGTTTTAGACGAACTGCAGTTCAAAGTGTGTGGAGCGGTGGCTGAGTTGGGAATATTAACGCTGTCACAACTTTCAATAGCTTCCTAATTTTAATATCGGCTGTTCAAATTTGAAACCTGGGGACGACATCTGTGATTGGGTTTTGGGAATTTAAGATAATAGGGTCACCAGAGCAGCACAGAACATGAGGACACTGATGAAATAACCTCTTTATAAAGCAATGAAAATTGTGCTGTTGTAGAACTGACCGGTTATGATAGACCACCGCAGTGTACGCCTCTTTTGAAAACTCTGAACAGCTGGATTTACCGAAGATCACCTAAACAACCAAGAGAGAAAAAAAGCAGTAAGAATTGATGTTCATTTGAATTTCACGTCTTTATTTGTTTAATGTATTTGTTAACTGTGCTTCTTTGTATGTTTGTATGTTGTATTTTTGTCGTATTATTAACAAAGAATGATTGACAATGGATCCTATGATCACAGGCTGATTCACAGACTAACTCATGAATGTTTCACAACAATAAACATGAACTCAAATGGATACAAAGTATAATATATTGTTCCAACATAAAAAAGTAAAAATCACTGGCAAACTTTTGTAGTACAAGAGAAATAAAACAATTAACCAGGTTTTGTAACCAGCCACATCAAGGTACCCTGTCGCTGATTAGTTTCATATAACAGCACGAGTCATTATTGTTAACTCCCAACATAACGTACTAAGACAGCTTCAGGCAACACAAATGCATGTACAGTGCATAAGTGATTGTGTCTCCAGTCACGTTACGTGTTATCACTTACAGGCATGGCATTGCTGGGGTCCTCCCCGTTCATAAACTGCACCTTCACTGTGATGTTGCGAGCAGAGCCCTGGCGGTTGGCGAAATTCAGACTTTGTGGGTTGACATACAGCAAGTTCCTAATAGGAATAAGAAAAAAAGACAAAGGAAGAGAATTACAATAATTTAGTATGATATTACTACTATTATTAATAGGGGTGCTGAAATTTGTTTTATCAATTTGTCAATTATTTAAAGGATTGCGATTCCCAAAAATGATTTCAAAATGTGTTTAAGTTTTATTTTCTGGTCCTCCTGAGCATACTGCATAATCGCATTGTGTGTCCACTTGACCACTGTAGAACAAGGCCGTCTAGGCCACCATACAGAAAACTAGTTAGCCAGTTCATCCTAGCAGCCTCCATTCAGAAAAAAAAATATAAATGCAGTAATGCACTATGACTTTAAAGTTCATATTTTATTTTCAGTTAAAGGTGAATGCACTGTGGTAGACTGAAGTCTATGTTTACTTTTGTATTAATATATTTTGAATTATTTGTGTAGATTTTTTTTTTATAAAAAAAAAAAAAAGGCACCTAACCCAATACTGGTAATTTAAGAATTTTATGTACAATCCTATTTTTGATATTTTGATACAATAAGGAACCTAAAAGTATTGTTTTAAATGAATATTGTATTTGTTTACATTGTCGTTTTATCTTTTTATCTTGTCAATCACATAATTTAAACAAAATTTATAGACCATTTAAATAAAAAAATCGTTCCAGAATCCAAAATAAATTCAAAATCAAATCATGACCCCAAAAATCAGAATCAAATCGCCAGTCACAGAGAGTTGCACCCCTAAATATTAAAAAAGCTTATTCTCATATAAAAAGCTTTAAAAAAAAAAAAAAAAAGACTTCTGAAATAACAGTCTAAAATGCAGACCAAAAGCTAAAAATAAACTAAGTAAGATGAAGGGCAGTAGGATCCTTCAAAGCAGACTGTTCAAAAGTGTATACTTTGGGTAACGTTGCAGAAGCCGCAATGACGTGAAACTCGCCCTCCTGGGAACACGAGGGTCATAAATATTATCCGCAAAGTGCTCCTCTCTCATGCACTCGCTGCCTCTCTTTCTCCCACTTCAACTGATGCTGCTAACCATGTTTCTCCACTTCAATGTCTATCTCACGCTCTTCCTGATCTGTCGATTTGGCAGCTTCAAATCAGAGAGGAATGCGTCTGCTGGATATAGCTGTTTAAACAGCAGCCTGGAAATAAACACTAGCGTTATATTCGTCACAATCTGCTCTCTATGCTGTGTTTCAGATGCCAGTTGGGCTTCCACACCTCGGTTTCCTCTATTTGCCAGACACGGAGACAAAGCCTGTCTCCAAAGCCTCTTACATAACCTAGGCTTCCGAGGACACATGCACGCGCACACACACATACACACAGTTTATGCACATGGATCGAAATTCAGATAGCAGTCAGGGGTCATTCCAGATGACCAGAGCAGGGTTCTTCCCTTTTAAACAGAAAACAGCATACGGTATTTCTTGTGCTGAGTTTTTTAAGTGAAAGCAAATATGACAACGTGTCAAAACTGAAGTCCGTCTCTTTGAGACGAGACAGTGATGGCGACGAGCCGAGATATACATCAAACTACCATTCCCAGGAAATTACAGGAAAAATGCAAGATGATCCATTAACAAATTTCTAGCCCATGCTAACCTTTCAGCAAAGGATAACAACTATTTAAACATAATAAACAGAGTATTTTTTTTAAATCAAGGGTTTGGTTATGTAAGCCATTTGGTAGATGATTAAATCTGTATGCAACTTGATAGTCCTACGGCCCTATCCTTAATTAAAGCCAGGATGAATCGTGAACTGATGGGATCAACACTCTGTACACCCTTACTATAAAATCGATTTCACAATGCTCCACATATATGTAAAATATATAAAGACATAGAATGTGGCATGCAGCTACACTGCTTTGTAAATACTCCCTTATTTTCATATTGGACATACTGCCTTCTTCAGAACAAAGCTATAGACATCTCATACTTTCAAAATATGCTTCTGTTGATTTTTCCCTGAATACTTTATTCCAAAATTCCCAGTCATTTTAATAAAAAAAAAAAAAAATAAACAAATAAAAAAAATAAAAAAAAACATGTGAAAAGTGAAAAGTTAACATTGATTCTGTGGATATTCTGTGAGATCGGACCAGATTAGCTAGCCTAAGCTAGGCACTAACCACTGATTACTAGGAACAATCCACTAGGCCTGCTGTTTTAAAGATTATGTAAGATAGTCATCAAGATAACTACAATGCAGCTTGCCCTTGTCAATGTAATCCAGATCCTTGAACTTGAATCAATTTTTCCTGCTCCTGGACTGTTAGAACACATCACTTTCAAAAACTGGCTGGTTCACTTAATTGTGCTAAAAACTGGTTTAAAAAAATCTTTGAAAACATCAAAACTCGATTCTAATTATTTCGGGTGAATTGAACCTCAAACCATCTGATGAATGCTTCCTGAACTTTGTTATGCAATGTACACCAAAGCAGTGTTTACTCTGTCCACATGTTATATATACGGCCTAGAGGTCTACTGCTGACATGTTTGAGAATATGGACTTTCCAAATGAAAGGCATGACTGGAAATCAGTACAGGTGTTAAAATACCTTGGGCAAATAAATAGCATTTAGTGGGTCCCTTTTCCTGTAAAATAAACAGACACATTACATTATGTGTACATTACATTATTTCAGCTACTTAGCTACTGGACCCAAAAGTAGGGTTTTTATTTATTTAAATTATCTAACTCATAGAATTTGTTTATCAAAATTGTCCTTCCAGTTGACATTATAATGCAAGTACAATATCCTTGTACAAAAGTAAGCAGACTTATGTTTTTTGAAATCACTAATTTGTACTAAATGACTATTAAAATGTTATTAATGTTATTAATAAAATTATATTAAGTATTAGTCATGTGTTATTTTCATCACTCTTCTAATACAATGCAAGTCTACTTATTTTAGCACTCACATTAAACACTTACAACACATTAAAGTGGGCTTACATTATTCTTACTTACTATTATTATGTAATACTACCATCAAGCTCATTAATCACATACTCAGTACATCAAGTTATTTTAAGCACACTTAATGTGTTCAGGTATTCAATCTAGCAGCATAAACAAATACACTTATATTGTTTTAGAAAATAAAATAAGACTAGTATACACAATATAAATTAAGTGTAATTCAGTATAACTTCACGCACATTTCAGTAGTGATTTAGTCCTAATTTAAGGTTCCAAAATAGCATAGTTTAAGTACAACTTTTCACACAAGGGATAACATTACAAAAACCCCATGGCTATGATGGACTCCAGGCATCACCATGCATGATTTTTACCCCCAAAACCTTCATATTTTTAACACAGAAACTGCAGAGTACAACTTTGAGACTGCAGCAACTCTACATGCAACTTGTAAACGTTCCTCCAGCATTTTTTTTTAACACTCCTCTCCTCCACACATCAACGAGGATCCTCACACACACACACAGCAACTTGCACAGTGGCTCTAGATGGATAAGGTGCCGAATCAGCTGGCCGTTAAATCAAGCCAAGAGATGTAAATTGTGCACTTTTATTATCAACTTTCAGCTGACTACCATCTCTGAAATGATTTGATCGACCAGGCAGATGATTCATTAATGCTCCAGTGGCACTAGATTGTTGAGCCACAGCAATGGTGAGATGGATTCTGGATGTGTGGCCAGAGGTTTTGGTGGGCTATGAGAGGGTGGACGTGCATGCCTCTATAATTTGTTTGCTCTGAAGCAGCCTCTGGGGATATTTTTTTCCCCTTGATAGTGGGGTCAGATGCAGCTGCTGTTTAATGATCAACAATTTCTCCCTCCCCTTCTCGTCCAGGAGTATAAATTGTAGCTCGCTTAGCTCTATATTGTCACAGAGAGACGAAAAGCGAGGGACAGAACCCGAGTAGGATCAGTCTAACTAGGCGCAAAGTCAAAATGAAGCTTGTCTGCTTGTTCTTCCTAGGAAGCCTGTGCACCATTAATGCGGCCCTTCGTATACAAACGGTCACAGAGCCGCCGTTTCTGCACAACCCACAACCGACGGAAGCAAAGTCGCGCTTTGCAATGCTGGACGACGTGCGACTGCTGGCTAACGGTCTCCTCCAACTGGGGCAGAGCCTGCGAGAGTTTGTGCACAAGACCAAGGGGCAAATAAACGATATCTTTCAGAAGCTGAACATCTTCGACCGCTCGTTCTACCAGCTCTCTGTCGTGACCAGCGAAATCAAGGAGGAGGAAGAGGAGCTCAAAAAAACAACCTTGGTCCTCAAGGCCAACAACGAGGAAATTCGGAACATGTCGCTGCAGATCAGCTCCAAGGTTAACAGCATTCTGGAGGAGCGCGGCCAGCTTCAGAGCCAAGTTGGGAATCTGGAGGAAAAGCTGCAAGGCCTGAGCCAAAGCTTGGTGCCTCTAGAACAGCACCAGGAGATCACTGCTCTAAAGGTAGGTCTATCGTTTGTGTACATATTTGAATAGTAAAGACGTATTTGAAAAAACCTGTTCATATGAGAACTGAAACTTTTCCTGCAGGATGTGATTGACACACAAGAGAAGACCATCAAAGACCTACTGAAGTCTGTAAACGAACAGCATGAACAGCTTAACGCACAGAAAAACAAAATCAAAAGCCTGGAGGAGAAGGTAGAGGAAAAATATGGAAACATCTACACTGACTGATGTGTTATTGCTGTTGAGTACCAGAGGCTTACTTTCACACACCATGTTTCATTACAGATCAGTTACGACTCTTTTCAAGACACTGCTGAAAAACCTGCAGATTCCAACAAAGAAGCTCCGAACCTTCTCAAATATCTGACAAGCAACTCAAGCAGTGACACGAACGGTGAGTTCAAAAGCTAAAACTGCCTACTAGCGAATGAAAGTCCAGGTTTTCCAGCTGTTCAGTGCGATGTCCTCATAACGAGTTTGCTACAGATCTTCCAGCAGACTGCACCGAAGTGTTCAATAGAGGTCAGAGGAAGAGCGGAGTTTACTCAATCAAACCTAATCAATCGGAGCCGTTCAACGTGTACTGCGAGATCAGCCCAGGTATGAGAGGAAACAAATTTCAACCCATGCCGATACTAGAAATATTTCACTTTACAGCTGTTAGACTTGCACATGCTTATTTCGTTTTGCATGTAAACCTAAAACCTCTATTTACTTTTTCATTTCTTTAACTATAAAAAAAAAAAAAATCACCCACTTCATCCATTTTTAGCAATATCTTAGATCACTTTCTAAAAAAAGTCAGATTACTAAAATATTCTTTCAAGGTTTTACATCTGTCTCTAAATGATTGGCTTTGCAGAAAGAGCAGCCACAGTCATTCAACGGAGAGTGGATGGTATGGTGGACTTCGATCAGACCTGGGACAAATATGAGCTTGGATTTGGAAATCTGGAACGTAAGTCACCAACCCATTGCAGTCTGTATGCAATATAAAGAAATTTAGTTGACTGGTTAATATCTGACTTGGTATACAGGACCTCAGTCAATACTGTTGGCCCAGACCTGGCCTAGCAAAGCACATTTTCATGTTTTCTACTGAAAACTACCATGGTCAAAACATTACTGTTAATGTATTACAGGTGAATTTTGGCTCGGCTTGGCAAAGATCTACTCCATTGCCAGACAAGGAGACTATATTCTGAGCATTGAGCTTGAGGACTGGAAAGATGACAGAAGATTCATTGAGTATCTGTTTAATCTGGATGGTCCTGAATCTTTTTACACTATCCATCTGCTGTCTCAGCTGTCTGGCAACCTGCCTGATGCCATGAGCAACCATACTGGGATGATGTTCTCCACCAAAGATAAAGACAATGACAATCTTGAGGAGTCCAGCTGCGCTCGTAACTACTCGGGTATCAACACAAATATATATACAGATTTCAAATTGTGTCAATTACTTGCAGCTAATATTTTAACCCAGTGAATGCTACATCACATCAGCAAGCTTTATTTTTTTTTTTTTATCCTTTTTTAGGTGGCTGGTGGTTTAATGCTTGTGGTGACACCAATTTAAACGGGCGCTACACCTGGATGAGGTTGAGGAATCGTAGTCAGCGCAGAAAAGGGATCTACTGGAAACCTGGCAAAGGGAGCTCTTACACCCTCAAATTCACAAAGATCTCCATTAGGCCTCAGTTTCAGTGAACCTGACTGATCAGGCAACCAATCAGAACCTGCACGCCGGCAGCGATGACTGTGGCCAATACAAGCTTGCCATTTCTCCTCTGCTCAGTCCAAAGGTGCTAATTTGCCGCCGAAGCATGATGCTACAGAAACAGTTCATCAACTGGACGTCGGGCGCCAAATGTACAAATGTTGCATATGCAGTCTTTGTTACAGTCTACCACTTCTTTTATCTAGAAAACTGCTTGTAGAGCATGTAAACAGACCTGAGGTTTTGATAGTGACGTATTTTATGCTTTTGAAAATTTTTAGAAACTATATACTACGCACCTACAGAAATCAAACTAGTCTCACAATGCATCCATGGTACATAGTTTTCACCTTCTCATATTTATACTGCATTTTAACTTAATACCATATTTAAGCCGTGTTCATGTTTTGTGCTTGTCAAGACACATGATGCTCTTTTATGTTACTGAGTCATATTGACTCCTGGTTACACAATGTACACAACTGTACAGAGTAAATATTTGTTTACGGATTTGTCCTGAAAAACAGTATGGTGCACGATTTTTGTAACAGAATAAACAAATCTATCCAATAACACAGATTTGGTCTGGAATGCTTACTTCACTCAAATAAAAAAATTAACAGAGGGATTCAAATGGCAGATGCTGTACAGAAACAGGTAATATGGTAAAATATGGAGGGTCAGTGCCTTGTAACAGGCAGAGCTAACACTGTCCCTACAAGTTCTTTGACGTCTTTACGACAGATGGATTTGTGCTTTGCAATTACAAGCAACGTGAAAAGAATGAGAAGACTGGTGAAGGACTGATAACAGGAACCAGCTGGTTTCGTGAGGGTTCCACAGCAATATAGGAACTATAAACAGATGAAAAATACTACTGTCAAATACACCAATCAGCCAGAACATCTAAACCACTGAAAGGTGAAGAGTACAGCATTGATTATCTTATTATAATGGTGCCTTGTGGTTAAGGAACCCGCCTTGGGAACAGAAGGTCCCAGGTTCAACCCCAACAACTGATAAGACTTGACTGAAGTGCCTTTGTGCAGGGCACCTGACCCCCAAATGAAGATGGGGCTGCTCTGGACATGTGTGCTCACTGCCCCTAATGCATATGTGCGAGTTTCCCTGCACAGACGGGTCAAATGCAAAAGTCAATTTCACTGCACAGTGGTCAAAAGATCAGTTCACTTTGACACGCGTTCAAATGTCAAGAGGTGAGATGTTTTAGGCAGCAAGTGAACAGTGCTCGGTTCTGTGCTGGAAGCAAGGAAAACGATGACTAGATAACTTGGTCAAAACATTTCCATAACAGGATGTCTTTATATGCGGTGGTTAATACGTAACAAATACGGTCCAAAGAACTAGCAACATGTTCATAGGTGCCCAAGACTTACTGACATGCACAAGGGGTGAAGCCCATCTGGTCCAAAACCACAGAAGAGCCAGAGAAGAATCCGCTGCTAACCTCTTTGTGGCACACACCACAGCAAGGTCTTGTGAAGTCGGTGCCTTGAAACGTCAGTTGGTTTTTAAAGTTATGGCTGATTAGGGTCCTTTAATATGAGGGAATAAAGGTCCTTGGATCGCACAGTTATTGGAAAATAATGAAAGTTATAATTGTCCGTCCAATCAGTTATTGTTTTACTTACATCAGCACACACCTAGTGTTTTATTCTTTGCTGACGGAAAAGTTAACTGTGATTTAATAGAGGCTCAAAGCAGCTCAAGTGTTTTCTGTATTACTGCTCAGAAGCTGTTAAGCAAGGTGCTGTGTCAAGACTGACCCCTGTGCTCTAACCTAACCTTCATAACAAACTAGGACATGCAAAAAAAAAGAAAAATGTAAATAATTTCACTGTATTGTATGTCTCTATAATAGTATCAATAAATTCCTATTTAACCAATAACTACAGAAGTTATTTACACAAAAATCTAATACATGTATGCAACATCTGCCTTATTTGTGTACATAGCATTTCACAATAAGTGTATATATATATATTTAGCATGTCCATACAAACAAAATGTACTGCTTTGCTAGCTACCACTAGATATGCACATGCTAGATGACACGTGTCAACATAACCCCAGATGAGGCCTTGACTAAAATAGCAGTTTAGACCAGTTAGGTTGAAAGATGTAGCAAGGCCATGATGTTGCTTAACAGGTTTTGGAAAGATGAACTGAAACATGTTGCTCAGTGGTTACAATTCTGTGCTAATGACCAGAAAGTCAAATCCCAGGATGCTGCACTGTTGGACCAGTGATCAAGCTTTATAGTGGCTGATCGTGCGCTTTGATTCCAAAATAAATAAAACCTTTGTGCTCGATTAAGAATATATGAATGTTTTTAAAAACAGACTGAAAAAGATCTGTAACAGGTCTGTACTTGGGTGAAACAGAGCTCAGCTGTGGTACCTGTACGTGGTGTTGGGCACATAAATGTCCTTGGCTGGGAATTCCAGGATTTCCCTGGTGGGCCGCACTCGAGTGTCGGGATAAGGCTTGACCTGGAGCAGCTCTGGAGTCAGGCAGTAGTGGGGGTTCTCAGGAGCAGGAGATATGTCGATCTTCAGCTGAGCTATAAATGTTCAAGTATAATAAGAAATAATTATCCAGTGATCAAAGCAGTTTGCAACAAGTAACTGATACAAACCTGTTGACTAGTCAGTTCAGAAAATACCCTTTGACTTGTTTTTTTTTTATCCCTTGAACAGGATTTTAGCTAAACTGTGCTACAGTGTACTAGCATTAGGATATGATCTTAATGGAAATCTTTTCTGTATGTATCTCTGAAATGTATGTCAGCTAAAGGCTGTAAATGTTAATACATTAGTAGGGGTAAATGATATTGCTAAAAATTATAACCCAATAAAACAAGTCATTTTTAAAGACTGGTTTTTAATAAAGAACAGGATTTTTAAACACTATTTTAAAATTCAAGGCAAACGTACAAGACGCAACCAAGTCAGAAATCTGTAAAATGACTGCACACTGACGGCACATTTATACATTATCAAGGGCTGTTTAAGAGCCAGGATTGGAGCACATTTTGGGTTTGTTTATATAGACAGATGTTTATGTATTTGTTTTATGGCTAATAACGCATTAACGCAATCTCAAATTATCGCGAAAAAAA
>JAOVVF010000017.1:20611299-20621815 GCA_028565595.1 Duopalatinus emarginatus | reverse complement strand
TCTTGCCCAAGGACCCTTATTGGTGTAGCACAGACTGGCTGCCCAGACCGGGAATCAAACCCAGGTCTTTCACATGGTAGCTCATGATGTTACCACTGTACCACACCAACCACCACATATTCATATCTAGGGGTAATTTAGTGTCCCCAATTGACCTGACTGCATGTCTTTGGACTGTGGGATGAAACCTGCACAGACGGGGGGAAAAAATACAAACTCCACATACACTGGGCCTTGGCTGCCCAGACAGAGAATCAAACCAAGACCTTTCTTGCTGTAAAGCAACTTCACTACCTACTGCACCACCATGCCACCCTACTTTACTCGAGTGTCACTGAAATTGAAAACTTACTTCCATACTCCGTGTCAGTCGATTGTAGAGTGTAGAAAAACTTCAGGTTTGTCATTGGCAGTGACTTCATGTTAAACAATCTAGCTTTGATGTTATATCATTTTTTTTCAGTATGTAATGTAAATGGCTAGGCAGCAAGTAAAATGTTAGCTAGTCTAGCTAAATATTTGTTTATTAGCTAACGTATTCATTACCGGTGGTGATATACAGTGGTGCCACAGATAGAGTGATTGTGTGTGTGTGTGTGTGTGTGTGTGTGAGAGAGAGAGAAATATAGGGTTGTGGGTTCAATCCTTACTCCGGTCTCTGTCTGTAAGGACTTTTATCCTTGTTTCCACCGGTCATCCGGTTTCCTCCCACCTTCCAAAAAACACACATGATGAACCGGATGTGCTAAATTTCTCCTAGGTGTGAATTTGTGTGTGGAAGTCTGCAATGGATTGGTGTCATATTTAGGGGTATTCCTGCCTTGTGCCCAGTGACTCCAGATGGGCTCCAGTCAAACTGTGACCCTGACAGACTAAGCAGGTAAGCAAATGACTGACAGACTGATATTCATTACCTGTAGTGTACAACCTTAGTGTAGTTGTTTCAATTTTTTGTTTTCTAAAAACATGTAATTGTGTACTTTTTAACATTAACATGCATGTAAAAGTTTTATTTTCACTTTCAGGTAATTAATTTTCATGTCCACTTATATCAATAATATCTCAGTTGTTCCACCCGTGTTCATTATAATGTTTATTATGACATGATGAATGTTAACCGTCCATTTTAGACCCCCACTCACACTCCTGTAGGTCAAATGGGGAAAACAGGACCTCAGAAGAGACAACTGCTTATTGTACACTCTTCAGAGGAAAAGAAAATGTACATGCTTTGGACTCAGTGTTGCCATGGTTAATTCTTCTGTTTCTGTTCTGTTTGAGAAATGCTTGTGCTGTTTCCTTGTTAAATCCAAATTCTTGTATTAAAAAGGCCATGGCCTTGGATGATGGGCTCTGTTTTGGGGAATAGTCTGCCCTTTCGAGGGCCACAGCAGAAGAATTGGTCGTTTGTGTTGACTGTGGCATGTCGTGAAGACAGACCCGGTGGAGTACAATGAGCCCATCGAACTGCTGGGATTTTTCAGCATTTGGGTCTGTGATCAGTAAATTCACTCTGAGCTGTTTTTAGGAAACGGAGCACAGAGGAAGAGGGAAAGGAGCGCTAGGGTAAAAGAATGCGCTGGAGATGCAGAGATGCCATTTTGTGAGTGTTACATGAAAGGGCGTTTGTGCTCTGGGGCATCAGGGCTTTGAGGGACTCTGTTCTGCTTGTATTTACGATCCTGTCTGTATGAATATTTGATTAATGAGTCATGATTTCCAGTGGGTGAATGCTGTATCTGAGCAGAACACCAAGCCTTGGAGTTCGCTTTTAACACAGCAGCCCACAGAGGCATTGATTCTTGCAGATTCCTGAAATGACATGAAAGACGCGGGAAATGAACTTCTGCTCGCAAAATGGAACAGAATAAAGTTTCTCTTATTGCTGGGGTTTGAAAAAAGGATGAAACTGCAGATGAAAGCTCACATGAAAACTATAAAAGAGCATGACCAAGTGTGCAAACTTTATAAACTGATGATACTAACATCAGTACTAACATAATACTAACATGATTTCATTATTTTGCCGTCTTTGCATAGTTGCATCAGAGAAACAAAACTGTGGTCATTGAACATTTAAATTAGTAGTTGGGTAGACAAATGGGTTGATCGAAGTGTAAATGGGTAGATTGAAGGGTAGACGGATGGGTATATGGGTGAATAGAAGGTTAGATATGTAGGTACATGGGTAGATGTAAGGATAGATAGATCGATATATGGAAGGATAAACAGAAGAGAAGATGTATAGATAGATGAGTGCTGGAGTGATGGAAAGGAAGATAGGTAGATGGGTAGATGAGAAGGGAATAGATGGGAAGGTTGATGGGTAGATGCCAGGATGGGTAAACGTATGTAGTTAGGTAGATGGAAGGGTAGATGGATGGATGGATGGAAGATGTTATGGTAAAGGTATAGAATGATAGGGAGATAAATGGGTTGATTGAAGGGTAGATGGATGAAGATATGGGTGAATAGAAGGTTAGATATGTAGGTACATGGGTAGATGTAAGGATAGATAGATCGATATATGGAAGGATGAACAGAAGAGGAGATGGATAAATAGACGAGTGCTGGAGTGATGGAAAGGAAAATAGGTAGATGGGTAGATGAGAAGGGAATAGATGGGAAGGTTGATGGGTAGATGCCAGGATGGATAAACGTATGTAGTTAGATAGAATTGGAAATGGAAGGGTAGATAGGTGGATGGAAGATGTTATGGTAAAGGTATAGAATGATAGGGAAATAAATGGGTAGATGGAAGGGTAGATGGATGGCTATATGGGTGAATAGAAGGTTAGATATGTAGGTACATGGGTAAATGTAAGGACAGATAGATCGATATATGGAAGGATGAACAGAAGAGGAGATGGATAGATAGACGAGTGCTGGAGTGATGGAAAGGAAGATAGGTAGATGGGTAGATGAGAAGGGAATAGATGGGGAGCTTGATGGGTAGATGCCAGGATGGGTAAATGTATGTAGTTAGGTAGATAGAAGTGTAAATGGAGGGGTAGATGGGTGGATGGAAGATGGAATGGTAGATGTATAGATTGATGGGGAGATAAATGGGTAGATGGAATGGTAGATGGTAGATAGAATTGTAGATGGGTAAATAGAATGATAGATGAGTAGATAGATGGGTTGATGGAATGGTAGATACATAGATAGTAGATCTTTATCTTGATCTATTTTTTTAAAGACCTGAACAAGACCTAAAATACTTGGAATTAAAAACAAATTCTGGGTACAGTATGTCCTAATTGAAATCCACTACTCCGAGTGCATCTTTTTCTTCACCTCAGTAGAACACTAATTCAGGCCGCTGAAGGTGTTTGCCCCAGTGGAGCCGAGACCAGTGCATTTATTATGCAGTGTCTCTTAATTAGTGCTGGCCATCTTGTGCTTAACGCTGCCCTGCCGAGGCCCTTACAGAGCGGAGCGACAGAGAAATCCACTCATGATGGATGATTCAGGACGTATCCATCGGAATTAAATTTGGACTGCTCTAGATTACTAGCGATGGTCTTTGTCAGTGTCAAAGCACTCAGACTATATGTTAAAGTCTGCCATTTAGCATGTGGGTTTGGTTCCTCTTTTTTTGTGGAGTCCTTTTTAGCTAATCCTTTAACTTCACATGTCCATAAGTACATTTTTTATTACGGTAATGTGCATCAAATTGTGAATAAAAAGGGATTGGGGGACAATGCTATCATATAGCAGAGGCATTGGGGTTTGTGTATTTATGTTGTACCTAGTCTAGTTAGCCTAGCTACCAAATATTGGTGGGAATCTTGAATATTAATTGTGTCATACTGGCATTATAGCTGACTATGGATCTGTCTCAAAACCTAGTGAGCTGCCTTGCTGCCCACTGCCTAAGTAAGTGACTTACTTGCTTATTTACTAAGCTAACAGAGTTAGCCTCAGGCCATTTAAACCAATGAGCTGAGGCAAAAAAAACCTCTAGCATGCCTGCTAATATCTCAATCCGTGTACTGAAAACTGTTCAATTGCTACTGACAACCACAAAATTGCATTTACACCTGTAACACCTACAAAGAATAATCTTATGAGAATTATTTGCAAATAACTTGGCTAGCCAGGCGGCTTCCACTTCTGGCGGGCCATATTAAAAATTTCTGTGAGTGAAATTGTGCGGCACTGAATGCTAGGATTGCTGTGGCGGCTGAGGCAGCACACGGAGCTCCCTCAATATTTGTTTTGAATAAATGGTCAGAATAAGGTATCACAGTAGGCAGCATTTCGTTAGACTTTTTTAAATACAAATGGAAAGGTGATAAAATATTTAATTAATAGTAAGGAAACTGTGGAGAATCAGAACATGAACATACCCACTCGTCCGCCACATGAACATGCTTCCATGTCAACGAACATAGACAAACTTGAATGACCATCAGCTCCTATGAACATGAAAATAAAACCACTTCTGTTATATTTTCGATGGATTTTATGGGTCCTGTGGGATGCCAGTCCCAATAAAGTCTGTTCCAATCCTTAGTTAAAAGATGTGCATAATTGTGAAATGTATATACAGATTATATATGAGATGAGATAGTAGAGCTACACATTCTGGTAGAAACTATTTTTTCAAGCCCTTGACTGGTCAAGTTCTCCTGAACACCAGTGAGAGAGAAGACGATACTTTAGGTACTTTGAAAAATCCCCCTACAACTAATGATAGCAACATTAGAGGCTTGGCTGAAAATCAGCAGGAAATATACCACCTATGGCCTGCAGACTCCAGGCAAGAAATCTGTAGCTAAATGCTAAACAAGACAATTACATTTAAGGGCATGATCATTTGTCTTCCCGGGTATGGTCTCCTAAAATTGTGGAGCTTTTTAAAGAAACAGTTATGATTCCCATATAGTTCATTCAGCGCAGATGATTTGTTGCGGCCGTTCTTTCCTTGTGTACCCAGTGCACAGGAATAATGACCCAAAACATTCATTGTCCACTTATCTTTCTTATATTACACCTAGTTGTCTGCTAAACAGTTTTGCTTTCGTCCATTTGCAGAAGGTGATGGACCTTGACCTAAATCATGTCACAGATACAGCTTTAGGGAAAAAGGTGCTTCTCAATGCTTCTTCACTTAAAGAGTTCTATTTGGAGCCCGTCTTCCATATACATGAACTCAGAGATGCTTGTGACTGGCTAATGTCCCCATGACAGGGGAGAGACAGTAATGCTATCCCTCCCACCCAGACAGCATGGACGATTTTGCTCCATTGGCTCCAGCACACGGCTGGATGGCTAAAAGGGTGTTTTTTCAGGGGGGATTTATTAAGCTAGCAAGAACCATGTACAGGCAGCAGAATAAAGCATATGGCCAAAAGTGTGTGGACACTTGCCATTATACATATATGTCGACCTTCCTTGTCATTATTATTGGCATTTTGTTAATCTAGAACATCTCTATTTGACATTATCTTTCTTTCTCTGGAACTAAGAGCCCTGAACATGTTCCAACATAACAATGCCTGTGTGCACAAAGCAAGCTCATGCTGTACCAAAGCTGGAGTGGATGTACTGCATAGAGCCCAGACCTCAGCCCCACTGAATACTTTTGGATCAAGTTGGATTGGATCAACCAATACTTTTGGTTGGTGTGGTACGGTGGTAACATCATTGGCTCCCAAGTGAGAGACCTGAATTTGATTCCTGGTCTGGGCAGCCAGTCTGTGCTACACCAATAAGGGTGCTTGGGCAAGACTCCTAACACTACATTGGCCTACCTGTAATATCAGTAACCTTGTAAGTCGCTCTGGATAAGAGCGTCTGCCAAATGCCATAAATGTAAATGTAATGCGACCACCTCAATATTAATCCCTATTATTATTAATCCCTGGTTTGAACCTGATCTCAGGTTACAGGCTGTGTGTGAATTGTGGGTTTTCTTTAGATTCTTGGGTTTCTCCTACCTTTCAATAACTTGGGGTATAGCAGACAAAATGTTCCTAGCTGTGAATATGTGTGTAAATATATATCCATCGCAGCCATGACCTTCCAGGTATCACCGTACGTTTCTGAGTTATTCCACTTTCCTAGCTTTGTGCCAAGACTTTCCTGCATGTGAGCCATTTCCAGTCTGTGTCTAATCCCCTACCCGTTCAGTCTTATCACTGTGACAACATGGCGTGCCCTGAAGTTAACATTTGGATAACAGATGTGTGTGCTCATTTCTATTTCCTTTTCTTAGTGACAGGAAATCTCCCGGTGATGCTTAGCGAACGGTGGCTTCCTCATTCCATTCTCCTCTCAGGCGTGGCCGAGCCCCCACGTCACATTTTGCTAACCGAATGCATGGTGAAGGGCTGGGAGCGTGGGCTTGATGGCACCGGATATTGCCTGCTCTTGGGCCTGTCGAGTCAGCTGTGTCTGCTGCGATGCTGAGATGGAAGCTCAGTGAATGTGTGTGTGTGTGTATGTGTGTGTGGGCAAAGCATCATGAAAACCTTCTAAACACTGTGACACTCATTTCAATGTGAGGGGACACTGTGCAGCACATCTGTCTAGGAAATACTCTTACTATTACTCAGTGGTGGCTTACACACGTAAAGCTTCTGCATTCATGGATAAAGCTAAGCTAAGATTGTATAATGAAGTAGGCCACTATAAAGCTCTAGTGACATCAGTGAGCCTTGGGCTCTGATGACCAAGGTTGCCAGTTCATCAGTTGTCCTTCCTTTTACCACTTTTGGTTGGTGTTAACTACTGTATACTGGAAACACCCCACAAGACCTGTAATTTTATAGAGATTCCCCGACCCAGTCGTCTAGATCTAATTTGGTCCTTGTCAAAATCTTTATTCTTGCTTAAGTTTCCTGATTTCAACACATGAGGTTTAAGAACTGACTTACTGCCTAATATATCGCACCCATTGACTGGTGCCAAAGAAATAGGATAATCAAGTTGTTTTAAATGTGGCTGATTGGTGCACATTTTACTGTCATATAACTTTCACTCAATTATGTTACTTGAACACATTCAGCTGTATAAAATATGTGGAATATTTCATAAGTCATCAAGTAATCAAGAAAGTTGCATCATCCAAATTTCCTGAAGACCGTAAGAGAAAGAAGCCACTTCTCTCAGTCTTTTTTTCTTTATTCACAGTAATATTTGTATATGTATATGTATATGTAACTGGTGAACCTGCAATCCTGTGATCATGTTCATATGACTTGTGGTTCTTTGGACCTGCAACTAACAAGTTTAAAGTGCCCTTGAGCAAGGCACCTAACCTTCACCTGCTCCCTGGGCACTTTAGATAGGGGCTGCCCACTGCTCTGGACATGTGTGCTCACTGCCCCCTAATAGTGTGTGTTTACTAGTGTGTATGTGCATGTTTCATGGCATGGATGGGTTAAACACAGAGGTCAGCTCCACTGCCCAGTGGTCAAAAGAGCAGTTCACTTCATTTTCACTTTATACTATTACAACTCTGTTAACCAGAATAAAGTCTGAAAAAATTATAAATAAAATACACTACAAAATAACTCAGTTCTTATAATCGTCTGAGTGCAGAATGAGAGTGTTAGGTAGCCAGTTGAGAATGCATGTGCAGGAACATGTAATAAAACGTTCACATCATGGCCCAGGCAGTGAATCATAAAATGAGAAGTAGTCAATCAAAGACAAGATCTAGGCTCTAGGACACTGAGCTAGGAATAACACAGAAACGTAGAATCAAAGAAACACACACTGCCACTCTCTAGAGTTGTTACATGATACATCACAAATTAAACTATATAAAAACCGAGGCACAGGGTAAACTCAGTCCAGATGAACGTAATCAACACAATGACAGAAGTCATGTGACGTACTGGGGCTGCTGGGTGTTATGGTCCTTAGAGAGAAAGTAAACACATTTCTGAACTTGGGGAGCAGTCGTAGGCTAGTGGTTAAGAAGAAGGTCCCAGGTTCTATTTTAATTAATTGTGTAGTTCCTGAATTTTTGGTCCTGAAGATCATGACAGCACTAAGGTGGACTGATTCTCTCATTCCAGCTGTATGTACACAAACCTTGTATGCTGCTTTGCCTTGTTGGGTCTTCTTTTAAATGCATTTTGATGGCACAGGCTTATATTAAAGTCCTCATTCGAATACATTCTTGTTTCTGTAGATACAGCTTACTGCAAGGGACCAAGTCAACATGAAAAGGGCAGAACCCAGAATCGCAGCCGCCATATTGACAATCAGCACTCATGAGGGACCTGCAGTTGCATGCGTTTAGGCACACTGGGAAGCTGTGTTCCTTGCTATACATTTGGTATGTCTGTAACGCTGTTTACCATGATGTACTGGTAAGGGTCATTAGTTGGTAACATTGTTTCTTGGTGGAGGGATGATGGTGTATAATAAATTGTATTCAGGGACAGAATTATCATATGGTGCAGCATCGTTCTGGTATATAAAAAGATGAAGGAAAGATTAAAGCAAAGCCATTATACAGCGAAGGAATAAAAAAGAACTGAGAGAACTTATCTCTGCATTTGGGCCGACCATTATACCCTCCCATAACACTTACACAGGGACTCGTATGGTGCGAGCTCCTCATAAACAGCTTTAAAACACAAAACACATGCATTTGTTGACATGATGTCTCCAGTGTTTTTAACAGCAGTAACTTTAGGTTTTCTGACAAGAGAAAGTGCTTAAGAGGATGTTGTGCTTGTTTTGTCTTAACATTGAGAGAGGATAAAAAAAAGAGAGGCTGGTGTAGGAACCGTGTATGTGTAAGCAATAACAGCAATGGACTCTAACCACAAGATTAAAGTACCAATAAATGGATAAACTGTACATAAAACGTGCCAGACTTTAATTACTTTTTGTTATTGCTAATGTTAGTGTTAGCTAATTGATGATGTATAAAAGAAATCAAATACACCAGCACACCAGGGTAACTCCACTTTGTTATAGACCATGCTGTACCAACCCAGGATTGATCATTTCTCTTAGAAAGTGTGTGGTCTGACAATAAGAGGAGCTTAGTGTATGCAACATTATGAGTGCAAGACCAGTCCAACTCATTTCAGTGTTAAAATGGGTAAATGGCTGATGGTTGAAAATTTTAGCACAGGTTTATTTATTTTAAAAAATAATAATTGATAGTTATTTTATAATAATAATAATAATAATAATAATAATAATAATAATAATAATAAGCATTTTAATAATTACTTAAATTAACAAATTTCCTTTTTTTTTATTTTTCACTTTGCCCACAAATCCAAACAGATGACATTATTATTATTATTATTATTTTTTGTTTTTTTTTGTTTTGTTTTTGTTGTTGTTGCTGCTGTTGTTATTATTATTATTATTATTATTATTATTATTATTATTATTTACATTTAGGTTAGCAGTATTTATGAGATACAAGAAACGGACTATGTATTCATTGTATCCAGGTATTACATGGTTTTGTTGATGTATATCCCATATCTATAGAAATTTTTTTTATAGAAAAGGCAAACGTGTGATTGCCAACGTGCATTAACTATAACTATATGAACAGAAGTTGATAGTGATTTCCACTAATATTACAATAATAAACATATATTCACCACATTTACTTCCTGGACTGCTTGAGTGTAACTAATAAATAAATGAATTAATGTATAGTCCATCTCGTGATTCTTACACACGGACGAAAAGAAGCCTTTATTTGACACATGTACATCAGAGCACAGTAAACTGTTCACATATCCAAGCTTTTAGGAGGCAGAACACAGGGTCAGCTACGAATCAGCACCAGAGGAGTGAGGCCTTTGATCAAGGGCCCATCAGTGGCAGCTTGATTAACAAATTAATCACAAATTTCCCTCTGGGATTAAGAAAATTATCTGCCTATCTATTTCTCTGTTGATCCACCACTTCTAACAATAGGTATGTTTACATGAAAGATTTGCTTCAATCTAATTAAATTCATTCTGATTACGGATTCAGACTGAAGTGTTTATATGTACACTCTACTCGACACTACTCAACATTTAGATGCACATGACAAGTAATCCGATCCGATATAATGTGCATGCGTAGAGTAACATTTACTGTACACGTTACCATGACAACGAGCTTCACCTGAGTTCAATCAGAGATTGATCAGTAATTTGCATTTGCTCAAATACTGTTAGTCTGTCTGAACAGCTGTCCATCCTGCTGACTATTTTCAAGTCTTTTAAAGTTGCCATGGTGAAGATTCCGTTATGACGTGTATACATGCACAGAATGTAACGCTAGAGAAACTATCCGTTTGGAATGTAATCGGATACAGGTGTTTACATGACTATTATTCATGTGATAATAATTCTATTTAATTGATTATTCAGAGGATTTCCTTACCTCGTTCGATTGGAAAGAAAATGTAATCGGAATGACTACACTATTCAGATTGAGGTGTTTTATAAGTTAACTATTTTGCCTTACTGTGTTTTGCACACAGAAGGAATGTGACCTCCGCATTTAACCCATCCATGCAGTGAAACAC
>JAOVVF010000017.1:20534303-20544445 GCA_028565595.1 Duopalatinus emarginatus | reverse complement strand
TAAAAATTCTATAAATGTATATTTGATCCTTTTCATTATTTCTGTAAAGCTGCTTTGGGACAATGTCCATTGTTAAATAAAATAAAATTAAATTGAATAACAGGAATTGGCAGCTGTTTAGGCAGGTGGTGTTAATTGTAATGGCTGATTGGTGTATATATTTTAACACTTTATATCACATGTATACGACAGTATATTACATGCAGTACATGTAATATATACACTGCTCTGAATGGTTATGGGGGCAGCCACAGGCTTGTGGTGACCAGATGGTCTCTGATTTGTTCCCTGTGACTGACAAAACATGACTAAAGTGCTCTTGAGCAAGGTACCTAACCCCCAGTTGCTTTCTGGGTGCCATGGATAGGGTTGCCTGCCATTCCAGGCACATTTTGCTCACTGTGTGTGTTCAGTAGTGGGTGAAGATGTGTGTGTGTGTTTTACTGCACAGATGGGTTTAATGCAAAAGTCAGATTCCTCTGTGAGCAAGCACAGTGGTCAATGAGTGGTTGACTTTTACTTTTATCTAATATTATGTGAAACCTGTCATGTTATTATAAAATAATCAACTTTGGGGTGGTAACAGCAATCGCTATTACTCAGTAAATCTTTTTTTTTTTATTCTTTCTGCTAAGTCACCAGATCATACGTTAAGTGCAACAAGGGGCACAATTTGTGCATTTATTGTTAAACAGGAAATTTAAAAATAATGTTTGAATATTTACATACACATTCGCAATGTCCTATAACTGGCAAACTGGGATTACATGAATGAATGTATGCATTTACACGGACTCGGCATCATACAGAAAACAGTGTAAGCTTTGAAAATTGCTGTACAATTTATCTGTGCTGAGTTAAGCTGAGTGATGGACAACAGAAATATCCATGCCCAGGTAAGGCTTAGTGTGATCTGTATTAGGAGTGACTACATGTTGAGCTGTGTGTGCAGCACGGTTCCAGTGTTGTGTGGTTTGCGGTGTGTGTATGTGTGTGTAGGCTGGTGTGCATCTGTTTGTGTGAAAGAGGTCTGAACACCCCATGTCTCACTAACTGTTTCCATAACCTTGGGACTGACTGAAGTCTACCTGGCAGAGAGTGAAGCCCAGCCTGCAGGCTGTGATTGAAAATTGCTTTATTGCTTTATATGCGATTCCCCATTCTGTTGCCAATCCCATTTATTTATGGTGTGGCGGCGCCCTGGTACACCTGCTTAGAGCTGGTGGAGATTACTTTTGGAAAAAAGAGAGACACAGCCAATCTCTAGGGGCCATTAACCTGACAGGCTCTCTCTCTTTCTCTCTCTCTTTGGCTTTTTTCTTATTCCCCTCTCTCCATCTCTCTGCCCCGACCCTGTCTTTCTCTCTTCTTCTCTCTTCCATCCTCTCGCTTTCTCTCCTCTCGTAACACCCCTGCTCTGATCGGTAAGGGCCTCAGACGCAGAGCTCCAGCAGCTGAGAGCGCACTGTACTAATATTACCCCAGCCAAGGCGCAGGGCTGAAGAGTGGGTCATCTGGATGTGACATGCTTCATCATCGGGCCTGATGGTCTGTCTCAGGGTGTAGTCTGAATGGCAGAACATGAGGCCATGATGAAACGGAGGCGGGGGGCATTAAGGAGGATGTTGGGGGTTTTAGCGGGTTTTGTAAATGCAAAGAGAGAGAGAGAGAGAGAGAGAGAGAGAGCGCGAGAGAGAGAGAAAGCTATCTCTTTATCCATAGCAAAAATAAAGGTTTTTAATTTTTTAACCCAAAAGTTCCCAGTAAGGTTCTATAGAGTAATGTTTGTTGCCCTGTCTGTTGCCCTGTTGTTATAAAGAACCATTAGATCCATGATTATTTTTGCATTGTTTTTAACAAACTCTTAATGACATTAATCTAAAATCTTTATCTTTAATGTTGTAATCTTGTATCTTCTTGTGTAATACAAAGGGTTCTTTGTATAGCTGAGGGTTGGTAGTGTACTAAAGATTTTTCATAGCAACAGTTAGAAACAGTTTTATTTCAGTCTTTCAGGTGTAAAAACTTTAATGGATGAATTATTTATTATTATTATTATTATTATTATTATTATTATTATTATACTAAATAAATTATTAGATTATAATAATCATCATCATTATATTTATTGGTGTTATTATTATTATTTTTATTATTATAATTATTATTTTTATTATTATTAGTAGTAGTAGTAGTAGTAGTAGTAGTGTTTAATACTCAAAATGATATATCATTGTTATTATATTATTCAATAAAATTTAAACAAAGCTATATTATAAAATTATTAAAGAATGATCTTTTTTTGGCCTTGCTTTCAGTCCCTGGTATATTTAACTTTTCTTCTTCTCTTCTATGAAGTTCTGGTTATTTTACTCCGTGCTACACTTCAGAGATGTTTTCCACTTTCTGACCTCCACTGTTTCTCTGCATCACATTATCAGTCAGCACAAGCTCATTCTTACAGCAGCACATTGAAGATTCTCTCCACCTGACGCTCATCTTTTCTCTTTCACTCTGAAAAAGACAGAGAGCAGCATTTAACATTCTCTAGCTCTAAATGACGATGTCTGGTTGTGTGCAGTACCCCCCCACACACCCACACACACACACACACACACACACGCTCATTTTCCATTCTTTAATCGAATCCCTCCAACCCTACACTCATCCACTTCACCTCCAACCCTCCTTCTGTGCCTCTGTCTGCTCTGCCACACACACACACAGCCCGCTGTTGTCTAGAGAATATCCAGCTCTCATACATATTTGTTTCCCTTCTCGAGATTCACAATGGGTGTTCTCTAATAACAAATCATTTCTTTTTGTCTAACTTTAATCTGGCCTTGTCTGACAAGCACCATCCTTTCCGGTGAAGGGTAAGACCACTTAGAGAAAGGCCAATAAGCCGCAACACAGAACACGCTGACGGTGGTGATTTGTCAGGTGCCCTGCTACAGTGCTGGTCACCCCAATGGATTTATCTCAAGGTAAATGGAGACACTGCAGAGCAAGGACCAGGACCCTTTGATTAAGCCCCCCTGTTTGTTGTCCTGATAAATGTTGCTTGTGTTTATCTATTTGAAATGCCACTAAATCTGCGAGTCCAATGGAGAAAAAGAAGACTTTCCACATAAAGGAGGCCCGGATGATTTATGCCTAGCTATGCAGAGCAAAATAGGGAAAAGAGACCGGTGATCAAGGGCCATTTTAAAGCTCACAAGGTCAACATGAAGCAGAGGAAGGGATGAAGATGAAAAGACATCAGGGGAAAATCTCATTCATTTCTGTCACTGCTTTTGACCAGCTGCTGGCAGGGAACAGAAGAATAACAAAATGCGAAGAAGATAAGATAAAAACATGGCATTGAGGAAAGAGGGATAAAAAATTCCCCTGGGCTGAGGAACCCTGATGATGAGGAAGAGGAAATGAGAGCAGAAGCCACACCAAGGCAACCTCCATTTTCTCCATCTCACCTTCTCTGCATCCATTTTATTGCACTCTTTTCATTTCTCCACCTGCTCATCTACTCTCTCCATCTGCTCTCACCCTAAGGTTCATCACTCCATCTGGTTTCTCCTTCCTCCGCATCTTTTTATATGAAACATAAATGTATTCATGCTATTTATTTATTTACATACTTTTCTATCTATCTATCTATCTATCTATCTATCTATCTATCTATCTATCTATCTATCTATCTATCTGTCTGTCTGTCTGTCTGTCTGTCTGTCTGTTTGACAGATAATTTATGTATTTGTCTGTCTGTTTGTCGAAATATTTATTTATTTACTTATTTATTTATCTGCTTATTATTTATTTGTTTATCTGCCTATTTGTCTAGCTGTTTGCTTGTATATTTATTTATTTATTGTCTATCTTTTTATCTGTCTGTCTGACTGGTTATCCATCTGTCTGTCTGTTATTTATGTATATATCGTTCTCGTTCCAAACAAATAAACAGCGTGTAAAACTTTATTTTGAGATATCCAAAACAACTCTGTCTTTCTATAGTTCTGTCCTCCCATCACTCTATATCAGTCTTTTCTGTATGATATTGTTCTGCTTACAAATTTTGCTCAAGCATCACTGTTGTCCTGAATATAACACTCCACTCACCAATCTAATTTTACCCTCGTTTAACCTAATAAATTTACAGCCAACATAAATAGACTGGCTGTCCTAGCATGGCAGCTTACATTCCAGCTAATCTGCCGCAGAAGAGTCAATAAAGCAAAAGCGCAACTAAGTAATTGGGCATAAACGGTCATTAGTTAGGGTCAGCTAAGGACGATGTCTAGCCAAGAGCGGCGTTTCTTTATTCTGTCCTGTCGAGCATGCAAGATATGAAGAAGCCAGCATGACGAATAATTGCAGCAGCAAAACATGTTTCTGTTTTCACAAATGCTGATTCAAAATTTTATTAAATTTTTTTATTAAAAAATATGGGATTTATAGGAAGTCGGGGTCAGAGTACAGGATCAGCCATGATACAGCATCCCTGGAACAACCAGGGATAAGGGCTTTGAACCCCTGACTAGTATCCTGGAGCTTTAGCCACTAAGCCATCACTGACCCAGTCATTATGATCATTAAATGTTATGATATTAAAGAAAGAACACTTTAATTTGATTTCTTTGTGAAATCATCTTCAATTAGTAAATAATGCCATTCGACTACCTGATAGTAGTAGCACCTATGTGCCATCTCTACATGAAGAGAGTAATGCAGCGGTGCTTTAGTGTTTTAGTCTGTCTAGGCCACTTACCTACTTATCTATTCACTCTGCTCAATTTGTCAAAGCTGTCGTTTTTGTGATTTCTAAAACTTTAAGCTCAACATTTGCTTTGACTCCAGTATTAATAGGGTTTTTGTTGATTTGATATTAAACATGACTAAATAGTGAAAAGGGAGTCAAGTGGTTTTTATTGTCATTTGAATGAATGAAAGTGAACTATTTTGCCTTACTCTGTCACAGATGGAATGTGATCTCCGCATTTAACCCATCCGTGCAGTGAAACACACACACCAGTGAACACACTTGCCCGGAGCGGGGGGCAGCCCCAAACCACGGCGCCCGGGGAGCAGTTAGGGGGGTTAGGTGCCTTGCTCAAGGGCACCTCAGTTGTGTCTTGCCCTGGGTGGGGATCCCGCCTCGAACCCGCGACCTTCCGGTCACAAGAACGGTTCCCTAACCACTCTGCCACTGCTGCCCCACACCATATACAGTGGTGTACAATACACAGTGCACAGACCAAGGTGCTACATAGAACAGTAAACTACAATACAACATAAAGTTCACATGTGCCGTAGCATGTGCAGTGACGCAACAAAATTTACAATAAATACCCAAGACAATTTACAAAAACAATAAAGAATAAATAATAAACACAGGGAGGGGACAGTGCAGTTAGCCCACTAATAGTAGGAGCAGTAAGGTGCAGTTATGTTCATTTTGGTATGAATATAAACATTGTAAACACTGTACCATTAGGAGGATTTTGCTCTCATTTTAGGCACTAGCAATGAAGCCTGTCTGTTATCCGTTATGTTGTGAAGATCTGTGTCCTATTATGTGGTGTGGCAAATTATTATGTGGTAAATGGTAAATAAAAAAAATACAGCATCAAACAATAAATTTGCACCTTAATCGCTAAGCACTTCAATATATAAGCTGGTTCACAGACTGTGTTTTTCAATGAATAGATTGTATCTCTCTTTTGAAACAATACAAATGATATATTATTAACCTGGAGGTTGTCACAGAAGCAGTGCAAGCTACACTGAATTTTACTTCCAGGGAAAATTGCATCCTAACCTATTTCCTGAGTCTGCCATGACAGGGGGTAGATGTGGGTCAAGGTTAGGGAACAGTTCTTGTGACCAGAAGGTTGCCAGTTTGATTCCCCATACTAACAAGACATGACTGAAGAGTCCTTGAGCGAGCCATCCCCTAACTCCTTCCTGAGCAGTATGGATATGCCCCCTCCACTACCAACCCCACACTGGGCAAGTGTGGTGACTGCTCTGTAGTGTGTGTTCACTAGTGTGTATGTTTCACTGCACTGTGGAGGTTAATTGCTTTGATTGCAAGCACAGTAGGTTAATTACATCACTTTTATATAGGTGCAGTCTTTGCATTTTTAAGTACTTAAATAAAGCAAAATGTAGAGCTATGTAGTTGTTTTTTTTCTAAGGATTAACTAGTTAAGTGTCTTTTAGCTTAATAATATTTTCTATCATTGCCATCAGGTCAAATGGAATATAGCTTAAACAGTTTATATATCATATTAGCATAAATCAGTTATTGAAACTCCCAGAAATTCAGTGTTTTCAGAAAAACTTTCTGAAGTGTTCGGTATATCCCTCTACAGTCACAATGTCTGTGTGTTTTACTGCCAGCGCACAAACAAAACCGCTTTTACTTGATGAAGAGATGAAGAATTATTTATACACTATACAACCCCACTTAAGGTCATCACGAGATTCTTCCTCCAAAACTGATTGAGTTAGAGATGTGAACAAATCTGGGCTGTGTGCTATTCATTTAAGTACTTATTTTCATCACTACCACGATCATCCATTTACATTTCTTGCCAAAATAGGAGACGTTGTCCTTAAGAGCCCTTAAAATTTCTGAGGTGGATCCAAAAACATTTAGAAAGAATATGATTTAACCATAGATAAATGATGCGCTCCAGCGTATCCTTGTGCTTTAATCTTGTGTATATATTAGCAGAGCTGAAATCAACCCCATAACACCCTCCACACACACTTTCTTCTGCTTAATCTAAACGTAACTTGTATCTCATCACTCCTCTATTGTTTCCTTGGCCCAAACCGAAGCTAAAGGTAACCCGAGCAGCAGAAGATCTGAAAGATTATACATCAGGAAAATACCACAGGGGTATATATCACTGCCAGCCAGACACACCCACTGAAATGAATTGGGTCAAATGGAAGCAGTGTACAAGGGCCGGGCCCACTGACAATTACTAATGTGGTGGCTATCGCGGGTAATAGGACTGTACAAATGGCGAGAGGTTTGTAAACTTTACCCGCTTCTCCGGGTCCACAGTGTCTGGCAGTGCAAATGCTGACTAAATCAACACGTGCCTCCACGTATGGACGTCAGGTAGCAGGTCCACTGTGACTGAGCAGACGCTGTGCACAGGGATGCAATGTAGCAGGGTGGATGAACTTAGAGAGGAGGGAGGAACAAAGGAGAGACAAATAACTGCTTTACACAGTCAGTGAGAGTTTTTAACAGGGAGGAAAGGAGAGTGGTTTAGGTTGAACTGAGTGTCTTCTAGCACACAGCGCTGTGTCCTTCCTGGTGGTCATAGACTGTACTTGAATCATCAGAATTTATTTACAACCTACCTGTTACAGAATCTGATATAAAGTTTATAATGTCTAGACACATAGGCAAATAGATTTACTTTTAACAAATGACATTTTCAGTATGGGTTCCAACATTTTTGACACGCTTTAGGAGACATGTACACAATACAGTAATATCTGGCAACCCTGCGTCATTCATTTGTTATGTGTTGCTTCAGATGATTAATATCAGTGATTTTTACTGAATAAAACCTCTTCTTGTTAATATATATTAACAATATTACTGCCACTAGTTTACTTTTATTTTATTATGACTGAGTGCAAAGCATTATTACTATGCACTTACCTATAAAGGCTTAATAACACATATCGTCCAGATTTTATGTGCACCCTTAGTGTTTTGAATCATTTTATACAATATTAATAACAAACACAGTAACAATAACACAAGCAGTGACCTGTGGGATCCAAGCACTTGTTGAAAGTAGCACCTCCAGTGGCCATGTCTCATCGAATGTAGCATAGAACATCAAACAGACCATAGTTTAACATACACCATTCAGCCATAACATCAAACCCATGATGTCAGTGACAGATAAAGTGAATAACTTTGATTATTTTATTTCACTGGCACCCATCAAGGAGTGGAATATATTAGGCAGCAATAAGGATTTCAGCAACCGAGGGAACAAATTGTGATGGCCAGATGACTGGGTCAGAGTATCTCCAAAGCAGCAGGCCATATGGGGTGATCCTGTGATGCAGTAGTTAGTACCAATAGTGGTCCAAAGAGGGACAACTGGTGAACTGGCACTGGGTCATGGCTACCCAAGGCTCAGTGGTATGAGTAGCTCTAACCCGCTGAAATTATAATAAAACAAAACTGGCCACTGATTTTTTAATAGTTTGACCAAATTTCAGCTCAATCAGATTTGCAGGTTTTGAGAAGCAATACTTTACACACATCCTCTGAATCTTGATAATGGTTTTCAGGTTTCATGCAAATCTCTAAAACCAATCACGAGTTACAGCTGCTTGAATAAACCAAGTTCCCGCCCACTAGGCCTGACTGGAACTGGGCAGTCATATTGTATGTAAATGTCAGCGTTATTGATGTTCAGACTAAACTGATATGCATGTTTTAACATGCATTTTGAAAAACGACTAATGCGGAAATTCTGGAAAAGGACTAAAATGGATGTTCTGGCAGTCCTGAAATCTTCTGGACAGAACCTCCTACTGAAATGTTTAATCATTCAAAATATACCTCAGCAGTGATCGAGTCTGATTGGTCACAAGGCGTTGATGAATTTTCTGTAAAGTTTATGTTAATCTGCTTCATATATATCATCATTTCAACAACCTACACAGGGACTTTAGTCTGTTGCATGCTCCATATAAACAGATTAAACGTGTGCAATTGCTGTTATGTTGAAGTGTTTTTATAAGTAGACATTTATTTTTTTAATCCAGGTATCTCTTCATCTTGAGGACAGAATGCCTTTTTTGTCTTATTAGCCTCACACATGTCAGAAAAAGGAATAACTTGTTTCATGGATATTTTATGTTAACTACTAATACTACATGCAATGCCAATGCCAATGTCTGGCAATGATTTTTTTTTTTTTTACATCAGCACACCCTGACACTTTCCTAAAACAGCACAAACCCTCAGAGTATTTTAGTCTTTATTTACTAAAGACATATACTTAGCCAAACATGATTCCTTTCCCCGTCACCGTTTGAACATGTCCCTGTTTGTAACATAACTGTTAGTCTTCTCTTCCGTGACACAAGCCTGCTAAAGGACACAAACATGCTGTGCTTGTCTTTGACCCCCCACCCCCCACCCCCCTCGCTTCATCCTCAGCTCTTTGTGTGTAGCTGCTGTCCCTGGGGTTAGCGTGGGTTACCGCTGCCTCGCACCTGTGTGACGCGGTTTACACTCCAGCCTCAGCGTTGTACAATAGGCTAGCTGTGTCAGAGGGCCTGTGCACCTGGACGAGTTCCTGTCTTGGATCTCAGCTATGTGCCAGTGTGGTGTGAGCTGAACTGCGGCTTGGCTCATAACACACACACACCCCTGATATGCCCTAAAATACTCAGAAGAGGACGCCACCTGTGTCCTATCAAAAATAAAAGGCTTAGAGGTAAAGCACATACCCATTTAAACAAATAGACAAAGTAAAGGCACGCATATGTCCTGTAAACCACCCTCACACACACACTCACACCCTGATCCCATGCTAGCCCTATGGTGGCTATTATGACACATTATTAATTGCCACCATTATCCACAGCAGCTTGGCTGGGAGCTCAGCTGCTCTCTGTAGGCATGAAGGAAAGACCTGCAGTCCTGAATGAGAGAGGAAGAGAGAGAGTAAAAAGGATCATGTGCCACGAGGCTACAGATGCAACACTATGCCCAAAAGGGATTGTGAAATGGTGAATAATTGATCAGAAAACATTTTTCTTGGTCCTTTCCACTGAGCCACAAATCCTCCCTAAGCTTCTCAAGGGAAGAAGCACATAGTCTATTCCTGTGTCTCTAGGCTGAACAGACTGACTGAAAGGGCTTGAGGGATCATGTTAGACCTCTGCATTGAGTTGTCAGGTACAAATAACCAGAACAAGCACTTATTCATTCACAGAATATAAATGAGAAAAAGAAAAATTATATATAGAGATTATATTATATTATATTATATTATATTATATTATATTATATTATATTATATTATATTATATTATATTATATAAAACACAAGGGTACACTTCTGGCATCTTTGATCAAAGAACAC
>JAOVVF010000017.1:20512244-20531333 GCA_028565595.1 Duopalatinus emarginatus | reverse complement strand
CATTTTATTCATGCATTGTTATATTTAATATTGTGAAACATTCAGGAACCAAGTTAATTCATTTTAGGAACTGCAAAACCCTAAGACCATGATTAAAGGAACAGCTTTATATTTATAAGTTATTTTTTATTTTATTTCATATTATGAAAAAATTATATTACATATTGTAAATTCTTCTTTAACACCATGAACAGAAAATTAAAGTGTTTTTATTTGTTACGTGTTTATGCAAGAGAAGCGACAATCAGACAATAAGACAATAAGGTTAAAAAAGGCACAATCATGCTTATAATGGAATACAAAAAATGTATGTTGTCCATATTAATGGAATCAACCTTTGTATAATGTGGTGTCTGTAATCAGTGAGCAAGAAGAAATATTGCTAGCCCTGTTCTAAAATACTTGTTATTTCCTGTTTGTATCGATCTTGAACAGTTACCAATATTTATACAACTGTGATATTTGATACTGGAACAGTGTCCATTGAAAAAAGGCCTATATTTACGACATGGACTCGCACCAAGCCGTTCTAACATCTGTTAAATGTTACACATCCACGTTACTGCATAAAACAGAAAAAAAAAGTTGTTTAAACTTGCTTTGATCGCTTCCTTTTCTCCTATTTTCAGATCCCGATATAGAGTATTAAGTGCCTAGTAGATGCAAGAAAAGTAAATATTGGCCCACATTCTCTGAGACTCATTCACACGTTCAGACACTCTCGCTTTCAAAGAGCGACGGGCTTTGAAGATCCGCTATGGCATCTTCAGTACATATGCAAGAAGTGTTTGTTTCTTCTGGAATGAATAGAGGTCTGTGAAGAAGTGTTTAACACAAATTCTTGTCAACCTGTCTCTGATCATTTATACACAAATACTGACACAAACAATATTTATGCATGTGCTATGAAAAGCCTTGAATGTGCCGATAATTTGCTATCTCTTGGTACTGTTATGACTATCTGTACAGTCACTGTTCCCACTATGCTGCATGTATATGTGCGATCATGCACGATTCTCCCATGTAGTACATATTGCATACTTACACAAAAATGTGACAGATGGTTGCAGTGCAGTGCTAACCAGTTACTGGTACAATTTTCAAAATAGCATTGCATTGCATTTATACTAATATACATATTAGTTCAAATCTGTTAAATCTTGTTAGCATAGCAGTGCTGCCGAGATTTTTCTTCCCAGGCTAGCTGGCTAATACTAACCAGGCAGAAGCAGAGCAGCCCAGTCTGTCCAGCTTATAGGGTATTTCTACTCAAAAGAAATAGGTTTTGGTCAGCAAGAAAAAAATGTAAAGGAAACACTGGGCACACAATATACACAATACTGTATGTTTGGTATACTTTCTAAAAGCTTGTCAGAGTGGGTTTAAGAGAATATACTTCCTGGTGCTGTACTCAGTGCTGAGGCTCGGCTGGCTACACAAAAGTTACCCTGAGGATTGTTTACAAGCTCGGTTTCTTCTAATCTGATGGATGTGGTAGTGCGATGGGGCCCGGAGAAAATCAGCTTCTCAAAAGAACATGTGCAAACCCTCATTTAGAGTATGCAAGATGGTTTTCTGTGTCTATTTGAAGTTCCCACTTAGAAGGATGGTTCCTTGGATAAACCAGATTTACAAACACACACATTTACACACAGAGAGAAATGACTCAAGCTTAGCCCTCCTTTGTGTCTCAGATTCAGCTGGTTAAGCACTGGCTGAGTCAAGAGTCGTTTGTATTGTGTTACGCTTTATTACACAAACTGGGTGTTTATTTAAAATATATATACATTTAATTACATAAGATGAATCCATTTGTTCAGCTAGGATATAAACTGGCCACTAGGGTGGAACGAGCCAAAATGGAGCTGAGCTGCAATTCCAAATTAAAAGTATAATCTGGTACTTATAACCTAATAACCTTTAATTAAACTTAATAATCATACTGTGTGGCTTGAAACGTCTTAACCCGAAAGCAATTCAATTACAGAATATGTCAATTTTTCCATCTTCAGTTCTTCTCTGATTGCTTTTCATGTTCCTTCTCAGTCTACATGAGACAGATGTGGCAGAACTCATGCTACCAGCCAGCCTGAGTGAAGCTGAGGAAATAAAAACCACAAATAAGTGAGACACTTAAGTGACAATGAAATAAGGCCAGAAGGACTCAGGTAAGGGTTGCTAGGTAACGGCTCCTGTACTGACATTCAGACCCTGAGCCTAGCCGCCTCTGCAGGCCTCCCTAGCGACGTGCGCCGTGACAACGCAGCCACGTGCAGCTGTGGGCATTTATCACTGCGCGCGTGTGTAATGAGCACTCAGCACTGGGGAAATTGGGCTGACCTCTGGGCCAAAGCTGTTAGCTGGGACTGGTGGGAAGGCCAGCAGGGTCATGGCATCCTTGTCCCACCCACTTAGTGGGCAGTTAGTGCAGGAGCATTGGTTTATCGTTGGTCCAATATATTACGCACAGAACGGTGTTTGCTACTAGGTTGCCAGGAATAATGTACTGGCATTGCTTTTACACAGCAACATGTCTGATATTAATTAAAAAAAAGTGATTATGTCAAGATAATGATTTGTAAAAACATTCTTCTAACTACTTCTGCATATATTTTGTTTAAAGCCAACGTTGTATTGTATAATATTAAATACCAAATCTGCTCCAGTTTTGTTTCTCAAGCTTTTGTTCCACTTTCCATTATGCACAAATATACCGTATTCACACATTTTTTAAAGTAAGGAGAAAACCAGAGGAGCCAAAGGGAACTCACATAGACCCCAGGTGGATGTTAAACTCTACAGAGACAGTAACCTAAGTAATGGTGTCTCTTACCTGAGGATTAATAACATGAGGTTCTAAATATGCTCATGCGTCTAGGTACAAAGGTACACACAGAAATGTAATCAGAGTTGTTGCATTGCTGGTCACATTTATGTTTACCCACAAACTTACCCAGGATTCTACATAGCATTATTTAAATCAACCAAACCATCGCTATTGTTATCCTCTCTCTCTCTCTCTCTCTTTCTCTCTTTCTCTCTCTCTCTGTCTCTCTCTCTCTCTGTCACTGAGCCGCAGCCAAAGAGCGAGAAACAATCAATACGCAAGCAGATGGAGAATAGAAAAAGCGGGCGAAACAGTTATTTTCACTCTGAGCTGGTCCCCTGAAAGTCATGAAACCAAAATTTGAACTTTAAAATTGATAAGGATTGATTTCACTGACAGCGGGATCGTAACATATGCCTCTTTAGAGACCTGGCTAAAGGGCTACAGATGCCAGCCATATAAAGCACTGAACACTAAATCAGGCCAAGGCTCCACAATTAGCTTTTTACTGTTTTAGGATATGGGAAATCTTTAGAGCTTCATCAGACTGTATTAGACATCATTAGACCTGGGGGAATCTGGAAAAGACGAATGCAAAAGTAAACTTGTTTGGACAGATGGATTGGATGAAGTTCTCTACTTGCAAATCCTTTTGACTTAATATCTTTATATTTATATTCTGTATATTTGTTCGCAGTAACACATTAGTAGGTCCAGAAATAAGCAATTCATATGTTCATATTGATGAGTCAGTACATGTAGTATTCCTTGGTACATCAGGAAATAATGCAGCACAGGGGTGGAAAAATTACTGCATCAATTAAAATTTTATTAAGTATTAAAGCCAAAAATGTGCTCAAGTAAAAATCACACTGTTACTGACAATGTGACATTTCAACGTAAAAGTAAAATTTAAAGCAACAATGATAGTTTGCCTCAAAACATCATCCACTCATATGCACGACTAATGCTAGCATGCTAATGCAATAATCAGAAGTAAAACATAATATACAGTAAGTAAGCAATATTCAACATTAGCTAAAATTTTACTTGCTGCTTAGCTAGATTATGCTAGCCACTGGACATGATGCTAGTTTTACTTGACATTAACTTAACTTAGTCAAATACAAAAATATAGCCAGTTATTACAAGAAAAATCATTAAACATACCTCAACATACTTTTTTTTTTTTTTTTTACATTTTTGCCTTCAAGCAAGGCAAAGAAAACACTGCATTTTAAGTTTAGTGCTAGCTAAACTGTTAAGACTAGTCATATTAGGTTTTTTTTGTTTTTTTTTTACTACGTTGATAAACTTGATTGGATGCTAAACTAAACTGAATGGATGCTTTCTTGAGCCCATTTAATTGATGTTAGTGCTGTTGGATTTGCATCATTAGATTTATTAACAGAGTGAGACAACATGATGATACGATACTACCTAACTGTTAGCATTATAAATAGCTAGTCGTGTACAGCTTAGAGGCTGTTGATGGACTATAAGGATTAGATAAGTATGTAGTTATTGATCATTATAAAGATATTAGGTAAGTATTAATAGATTTCTTATGTCAGAATTAAGAATCACTTTATTCGCTAAACGTGTGATGTACACATGAGTATGATGTGGGAGGGAAATCAGAGCAATAAGGATATTAGTATAGGGCAATGACAAGCACATGAGTATTAAACTGAGAGTAAACAAACAAACAAATAGATAGTTATAATAAAAATAGAAATATTTGATAAGAATAATACAGAAATGAAAAGATTTAGTATGAACGATTTTTAATAGTGATATAAATAATGAAGAAGATGAAGAAGTCTTTATTTGTCACATATATGTACATTGCAGCACAATGTACATTTCTTTTTCGACATTTCCCAGGTTGTTAGAAAGTTAAAGATACAGCGCACCTGGAGCAGAGAGGGTTAAGGGTTAAGAGGGTTAAGAGCCCAGCAGTAGCAGCTTGGTGCTACTGGATCTTGAACCCACAAACTTTTGATCAGTAACCCAGAGCTTTAACTATTGAATTGCCACTGCCACATAAGGCTATGATGCTATAAGCATCATATGAGGCTATAAGCTATAATGCTACATTATGCTATATGTTGTACAGTCCAGATAATAGGGTAGGGGGTGATAGATCTACTATATATATATATTTTATTATATGTTTGTGTTGTGTATGTGTTATCAATGACACTAAGGTGTAGTGTTCCAAAAATAATAGAAACAAATACCTTTAAAGAGCGAGATATGCTAATGACGGTTGTTTTTTAATTACACAATAACGTCGTACATGGGAGGAGATTATTCACAGACATCCGAAAGAGAATTAATGACACTTTAATTCCGTCGAGGAGAGGAGTTGAAAACATTATTGTGCAGAGTGAACCAAAAGCTAATTCTTGTTAGGAGAAGTGATTAGTGAGTTTGAATGGGAAGTCTTTACCAGAGCTAACATTGGAAGTACACATTGAGCTGCATGCTGGAGAACAGATGGTGTGTCATAAATTCTAGCCCCCTTTTCTGACACCTATTAGCATTCAGCTAACAGCCACAGCTTGCCAGCCATTTAGGTAATGTTTCTATTATAGTGCTTTGGAAAGAATGATGAAGTGTGTTTTGGGCCTTTTGGACAATTTAGAATATATTTGTGTAATCAGTCGAAGGTGTGATTATTCAACATCACAAGGCTTCTGCTGTTTAATACGAACACAGTGTGTGATTAATTAGAAAAACAACAAGGATCAACATTGAAATATCATTTTTATGTTTGTTCCAGCAAATGGACATATTAATGTTGTCCCATAAGCAACAATAAGCAATAGGAGATACCCTTAAAGAAAACACACATGAATAATCACACATCTTTACTGTGAAATTCACACAGGATGTTTTCAACCACTTAACTGATTTATCATCATGTTTTTTTTCAGATGCTTATTTTTGTTTATGTGTTTTTAGACAATAAATTTATGTTCACATTTGATTTTTTTTTCCGCACAATTAATTTACTTTTGTATTTTTTTTTTTGGCCACACAATAAATTTATTTTTAGGTTTTTTCCCCCATAATGTTTGTTTATTTTCCACAATATAATTCATTTCATTTTCATGTGCTTTTTTTAACAATTACATTAAAAAAATATTTTTCATCATTTCATTGTTTACACACTATTTTAACATTGTCTTTTCGAAACATTATGGCTTTCTCACTTATATTGTATTTATCATTTAAGTTGTCTTGCTGTCTTACATGTTACAGTAATTCTGCCAGGTTTTTATAGTTTGCTGCTCGAAGACAGCAGTCGGCCAAGAATCACACTTCTTACACACAATTATGAATGGCGATGTACAGTGTCATGTTAACCACTTTGTTCAATCTCAGAGAAATCCCTCAGGCACATGTGACATACACAAGGGAATGGAGCATAGTGATCTTTTACACGCAAAGACAGAGAGAGATAGATAGAGAGAGAGGGGGAAGCCTTACCCCTAATGCTTACCTTACTCTCACGGCAAGATGCAGTTTAGTTGGATTAGATGGTATGTGCTGTGTCGTGGAGTTCACTCTTTACCACTGACTTTTCCTTTTTTGGTCAGGGAACAAAGCTGACTGATTTTTACTGACATTATTTCTGTTCAGCTTCTTTCTTGTGTTATAATTAGAAATATTGTGTTATAATTAGAAATACATGTTAGGGTGCAAAATGAACAGGTATTTTTCAGAAAAAAAAAACTTACATTTTTATTGTAATTAAAGATAATAACATAAAACACAGCTTTTACTACTAATTATTTAAAAACGTCAATAATTACAGTACATTGCTTTTACTTTTTTTGCAATCATTTATGAAACTATTTAACATCTCAAATCTGAAACAGATTTTTTTTGGGCTTTTATATTTATTATACATAATATAATGGATTTATATTTTAGTCCTGAACACATTTTTGGAAAATTAAAATTTTAGGACAAATGTTTAATAGTAATTCAACTTTTGTGAAGGTCGTGGGAGAAAAGATATAATTTATTATTAATCTTTATTTTATTTATTATTTTTTTTAAATGGTAGTGTTGTATTGTCTGACAAAGTCAATAAGACAAGATCCTTCTAAATCTTCTTGCAATTTCACTATTGCTTACAGCTAATAAACTACATCAGTTTGTATCCAGCTGAGGATATCTGTTCCCATATAAACCTGTTAACATTTATCTAATCTGTCAGTACTCACGTGTCTATCTCCATGGCACTGACAGATCAGGTTGCTGTAGAGGAAGTACAGTGAAAGTACAGCAGAAGTAAAACAGGCGCAGGTTAATTACAACTGATCTGAGTGCAACAGCTGAGAAAGCTTCTCACAGCTCGTATATGGAAGAGAGAGTCAGGCATCTGCCAGCACGGCTACTTTTACAGCCAGCAACATGCACGTGTGCGTTCATGACAGGGAGAAAGTAGCTGACCTGACAGAATCTTCAGCTGTGTGTGCATATGTGAGTGTATGTGTGCATGTGTGTGTACAAGAGACAAGAGGTCTGTCCAACCCCGACCCTGGCTTTGGGAAAACAGGAAAAGCTCTAAGCTGGCAAAAGTGCTGTCCTGAGGCTTGTGTGTCAGTCAGCGCAAAACAAGGAGAGGTGTGAGTGAGGTGTCGGATACTGTGCACCAATCCTTATAAAAACATTCATTAAGACCCTATCCTCCATTATAGAGACTTATATTCACATGCCTATAGGTGCTTCGACACAGCTGTCTCCAACCCTACCCTTGTAATTGTTGGCAATTTGCTGGAGTATAAGAATAAAACACATCAGACAAGAAATGTAATTTTAAAGCACTAGGTAATACAGGCACCCTGTATAAATATCAGTAAGTGTGCTGCTTGAGGCATACCTTATTTTAGGTGTGAAAATCAAGATGGCAGCTGCAGTATGAAATATCATTTAAAACAATAGCTTATAATAAACAAAATGAGTTAAATTGAGTAAAGGTGAAATCATCCTTGCACGAATAAACAGGACAGCGGTTAAAGGTTTTATCTCGACATGCTTTGCGAGGACATTATGTTAGTATTAACAACATTTACCGATGTAAATCAATAAAGGTTTAGTGTGACACCATCGTTTGCAATCCGATATAGTAGGCAAAGCACAGCGAGCATGTCATCCTCCAACTATGACCACTATGCCGACACTGAATATCTGACTAAACATGTGTGGATACTGATACTAATGTATCTTTAGTAACATCCCAAAGCACACTCATAGAACTGTTAACCAATCATTAAGCCATCCTCAGTCATATTTCATGAAAGATGACATCATGAAGCTAAAGACTATACACCTTCAACAGTAATCACTCATTTGACCTTTGAAATGACTCTACACCTGTTTAGCTCACACACACTACAACTACTGAACAAGTGTTTCAGCTTGCTGCTGTGTGAAATGCCAAGTCATGTGCAGATTTAGGTTCCCCCCCCCATCCCAGCACAAAGTGGAAGCCAAAACTGGGTTTAGCGCCGGAATCCAGGATGCTGCAGTTCTCCGCGTTTACGTGCTTTGATGCCTCTCTGGTTACAAGTCGAAGGTTGAGTGTGGGAGTGGAAGCAGACGCACCATGCTATCGGATGGATTAGTATAACCAAACTAATATGATAAGTGGCCTAAGCTAGCTTTGGAGGTTTGCAGAGCGTCTTAATCTGTTGTGTTTAACACCCTCACAGGAATAGCCCGGCATCCAAACACTTTTCCATCAGCTGCCAGAGGGGAATAGGCCACCCTAAACCCCGGAGGCTCAGGCTTATGGAACATCAGTTGACGCTAGAAAAATACAGCAACTAATAAATCTAGTGTAACAGCCCAGCGAATCAAGTTTCTCTCTAACCCCAAGCTGTGATATATCAGAGTTGTTCTTTTTAGACTTGCCATTTGGGAGATAGAAGCTCCAGCAGGTCATTTGTACAACTTACTTTTAAACTTTAATACTACTAGAAGCACAAATGGTGGTAGAAGGGAGCGTTGGCCTTTGCCGTGATGAAACCCACCCCGAGATCATTTATCTTTTTGGCAGGCTCTTATTTCTCCACTCCAAAGATTGTCTCAAATAATCAATGCCACAAACCTGCTGTTTATATTTAACCACCAACACACCCACCAGTTGCTCTGAAAATGTCAAGTGCCCATCACTGGACTCAACTAAATTCAGACTAATAATGCTCTTTTGGGTTTTTAATGGTTCTGGTTGAATAGTGAGGTGAGTCCACTCTTTTCCACAGATTTGCCAAAGCAATTCCATACTTCAGAAAAAATGTTCTTGCACCCAATGATACCAATTTCAACAGCAGTAGATGGCATTTTGAAATATCTGCTCATCCCATGCAAATTTTGATGAGGTTGCAGGTTTGATATGTTTCATCCATAAGTATAACTTCCAGATAACGGTTAGATTCCTTGATGATAGGGGCACTTAAGTCGTGTCTTGTCTGTACCAGGGACCGAACTGGGGACCTTCAGATCACAAGATTGGTTTCTGCCCATGGCTGGCCACAGATAGGTGCAGAATTAACATTTGGGCCCTTACTTGCAATTGTGTTTGTCTGAATTTTGTTCTTGTTTGATTAAATTTGTAAGAAATTTGGTCAGCATGGTACCACACCAGGTAGCATTGTTGTCATGCAACTACAAGGTCGCTGCTTCGACCATGAGCTCTTATACTGTATATATGGAGTTTTCAGTTTTCTCTCCACATCTGATTTGGTTTCCTCATGGTTCTCTGGTTTCTTTCTGCTTGCCAAAAACCTCCCAAATGATAGATTGGTGACTGTGTGTGCACACAATCTCCATGCACTGGATCTCCATTTGGGGTAATCCTGCTTCATGCATACTCTTCCTGGGGCAGGTTTTGGATCCACCATCGCCACATCATCTGAAGATCATGAACAAATGTATAAATTTCCCAGGAGTTTCATTTATGCAGAAGCAACTTCGCATTAGGTTTTTTTTTTTTTTTAATCTACATTCAATTTAAGTGAATTAGTCCAAATATATATCACAACGAGAGGCAAGTAAAGTCTAATATATGTCCTAAATGGTGTTTGAAAATACCTATGGGTTCCTTGAAGTGCAGTCTTACAGCATTCATAAATGTTAAACATAACTCTTGCTATACCTTTTACCTGCCTCTAGAGGCTCCCACACAAGCCGAGGTGGGAGATCTGGCTTTCTCTGTCAGTGTTTACAGTCCGCCAAGTGTTAGCAGGCACCACAGTTTAGACAACACCAAGATCCTAGCCCCTGACACCCTCCAGTAGGCACCTCACATACAAATATTATTCTGCGAACAAAGTATACTTAAGACTTTAAAGACTGTTGCTGTTTTTCTCATTTACTCTCACTACACTTTACTCTCAGGCCAGTCAGACTGACACAGAGACATATATACAGAGAGTAAAAAAAGCTGAGCTGCTCGCTTGAAATACCAGTGGGATCAAAATCAGAGCCCTTCTCCACCACCTCAGCATATCCCTAACCTCATAAACCATCATCTTTCATGTTTCTCAGAGCCATCACTCAATCACCCTGCCTGCCTTCTGCACTTAAGCAAGCAGAACATAATCTTCTCAAATTCGTCAGCTGGAATAAGCTGTGTGTATTTTGGGACGCAAGAGGACAAGACATGTGTTCAAAGTCTTAGTTTGACTCGTTAGGAAAACTGAGTCTATGCTTACACTTCCGTTGACATGACTGCGGTATCAGCGAGTCGGGTTGAGTTTCAGCCACCCTTTGACTGACCCTGACGGGATGGACATGTTTACAGAAGTGTTTCGGCAAACATTTGTCCAGTGTGGCCTAGCTAGGAAAACCGTAATGCGGTGTGTTTACAGCCACTGTTACGCCAATGTCTCACAGACAACTTCCAACTAGCAGACTGTGTCTACTGTATAGTAAGAGAGTGTGGTAGTAGTATGAAAGAAGATAGTTTAGCAATGAAACGAGCATGTGTGCTTGATGTTACAGTGGCCGTGAAAGCCCATTGCACTGCAAGTTAATACTGAAAACACATGCAACTTTGGAAACACACGCAGAAAGACTCACAACACAATGGACGTGTTTTAGAGGGACACTAAAAGAGGACAGAACCATTCAAGAGCAGGCTATATTTGATTCCTCCTCAATAATCCAACTGTATATTCATCAATGATTTTCAACCACTCAGTGTGCACTTTTAAAGGTGGAATGAAACGCAGCCGTGGCCTAGTGGTTAGGGAACCGGTCTCGTGACCGGAAGGTTGCGGGTTTGATCCCCACCCATGGCAAGACACGACTCAGGTGCCCTTGAGCAAGGCACCTAACTCCCCTAACTGCTTCCTGGGCGCCGTGGTTTGGGGCTGCCCTCTGCTCTGGGCAAGTGTGTTCACTGCCCCCTAGTGTTCACTGATGTGTGTGTGTGTTTCACTGCACGGATAGGTTAAATGCAGAGGTCACATTCCTTCTGTGTGCAAACACAGTAAGGCAAAATAGTTCACTTTCTTTTTTCAAATATGTACATGAAAAACCGACAGTATCTTCATTGATAAACAGATAAAACTTACTTTTAACTACTCACTGTGGAATTAAATATAATATAATCAAATGGTTCCGTCCACTTTTAGTGTCCATCGGAAACACTTCTGTTGTGTTGTGAGTTTTTTTGCATGTGTTATCAGTATTTCAGCGCGTTTGAGAATTCTCAGTGTGTTTGGTTAAAGTATTACAGGTGTCATGGTATTGATGAATGTGCTTTATGTTTATGTAGTGCAGGGCTGAATTTGCAGCGTGTTTTGTTAATGTTTGTTAAAGGTCTTATCATTCTGATGCTTGTGTTTTGAGAATCTGCAGCGCGTTTTTAACTTGCAGTGTGATGGGCGTTCTCGACCACTGTATGATTTAGCTTCTGATCACACATTTAACTTTATGTTATAAATATATAATGATAGATGGAATGGCATCTTATCCTCAGTTTGCCAAAAAAAATAAAATAAATAACAACATGTGCTTTTTATCCATTTATAGTAACATTTAACATTGTTAACAGTCATGGGACAAGTTTTGATCACTCACTGTATATCAGTTATAAACAACAGTTTTCACACCAGGATCTTTATCTGTTGATGGAACAAAAACACTATTAAAGGTTCTGACACTGGAGACTCCTTCCATTATTCTTTTTTTTTTCTTTTGTGTAACAACACATTTATTAATATATTAATTTTTAGATTTATATTAAATGGAGCATCGATCATACAAGCCCCTGTGAATGAGTTGTCTCTATTAAAAATGATATCATTCAAATTATTACATTAATATAACCCTGCAGTTTGAGTTAACTACTGTCGTTTCTGACTGATCAGATTTGAGAATTCAGCATTGCTTGTGCTATATAATAGGCAAGCCAAGATAAAGCTTTAAATCATATAATTTGTTTGCCACTTGATTAGGTATTCATATAAGCTCATTCCTACGTATGATACTGTACATACACAATTGCTCTGCAGTTCCCAAATGTGTGAAGGACAAGGCGAGAAGATTGGTGTCTTTAAGGGCTGTGAGGTTATTCTAATGGTGTCATACATCACCCTTTATAAAGGCACACAGATCCAATTTACGCATGCCTCGCCATTACCATGTCCCTGTTTTAATCATGGTTCCTGTCAGGCCGGTAATCAGCACCATAACTTGTACCCTGAAAGATCATTCACAGTTACCTGAAACTACTGTGTACACTTGTACAAAGTCAGTCCACTAGCTTTGAAGTGTGTGCCTGCCTTTTCAGTAGCACTGCTTTAAATGCTGTTGTGACAATGCTAATTGACGTACTTTATGAACGCGCTCAAAGAACTTCCCTTGGTGTTGGCCAGAGCGCCAAAAGTGGCGAGAACTAATGGCCCAGGATCACAAACAGCGTCAGGGTGTGCGTGATTTCCTGTGATCAGCTCGCATGTTCATCCACCTCCACACCAATGAAGAGCCCTCGGCATGGGGCTGCGACTTTCACCACTTTCCCTAACGCCCCCTTCACATCTCACCTAGCTAATAAGGTGAGGATGTTCCAGCATAGGGAGGAGGAAGGAAGGGCAGTTCTCACCTCTGGGAACATCACTCCTGCTCTTGTTATGCCTATTACTTGCTAATCTTAAGGCTATTCTTTCTTACTGGAAATATAAGAAGAATGAAAATTTCTTCATTATGAAACCATGTCTCGCTCTTCTGCACTGTCATATAATCATAAAGGTTATATAACTGTGTGGCGCTGGTGGCTTAGTGCTTAGTTTATGCACTAGTTTAAGTCTTGGGATGGTTCCTGAACCAGGCTAACTTTTAAGGTTGTATTGTCTTAGAAATATCTCTAATATAATAACTTTAAAATATCAGAACCCATCCGTAACGCATCACTCAACCCCTAAATAAATGTTCAGCCCCCCAAAGATTTCCCAAAGATTGATGGTAAGCTTTCCAAGCGTATTCAGTATAAAATAAATTAATGTTGTTTATTAAAAAAAACTTTGTTGTCTATGCACATTTCTTACTATAACCACCAACAGAGTCAGATAGGATTCTTAGTCTGTAACCTATTGAACCTGTATCTAGATGTAATTATTGATAAGGACCTCAAAGCACATTTCTAAGTCATTTTGAGCATCCACCATATGCAATAAATGTATATATAAATTATGTATTTATAGGTATTATGTGGCAATGAGATACGGAATAGAGAGCACAGGTGTGTTCTTATTAATTAATAAATTATATTAATTAAATTGTAGCCACCTTTATTCATTTGTGCTACCCCAGAAAAGTGCACAGGAGATAAAAGATAACCCAAACAAAAGAAAACACTTGCTTGAAGTCGGAAATGGAGTCTTTAGTATATATAATATAAAATATATAATTTCATTAAAATTGACTTTTGGCCTGTGGATGTGTTATGATGAGGTACTGAGATGCATTACTATCACCTTCCATGGTATTACTGTAAAAGAAATCCATATTGCACATGTATTTTTAAATGCCTGTAAAGGAGATTGAACGCTTTCTTAAACCCACATGTTTTTGGAAACACAAATTTGTTTAGGCCAATTTAGTCAATATGGAGCCACAAATGGAGCACAAATTGAGCATAAATAAAAAAATATATATAAACAATATTTATGCATTAAAATGTCATGACCACAATTTAGTATCTCAATGCCACCTAAAAATAAATCATGCATGTGTTTTGCTACGTTTTGTGCTGGACAAAGTCTCATCCTCTCAAGTACTGTATATGGATTCTGATTACAATAATCAAAGAACGTAATAAGTCTGTTAGAAATGATCGTGCATGGTAAATCTGGGATATGTCAACGTGTCTTGAATTTATTAAGCAACACACAAAGATCAAGGCTCAGATGACCATTAGGAGAAATATAAGCAGCCTTCCTGATCACCATTGAGATCTTAATATAAACTCATGATATTCACACCAGGTGGATGGAGTTTCATACTGCAGGTTAGAGATGCTCATCATGTTTGGGTAATAAGGAAAGTAAGCAGACTTGGTCACTCTAACTTCATCGCTCCCCTTCTTTAATCTCGCATGTGCCCTTTACTCAAGCCGGTGCATATGAGATGTGTAAGGGGGAGGAAGGAGCGTGTGAGATTTTCCTAACACCTGGCGTCAGCTCTTAGTAATGTGTCGCCACAGCATGGACACTCCCAAAGCTTTGCTGGAGAGCTTAAGGATATTTAAAGTGCTCAAGGGAATGTTACTATTTGATGTGGTAGTAGGAACGTGTAAATGATATTACACTTGAACCTGTAGCGCAAGTGTCCAAGCAAAACAACTTACAAACGATGCCCATTTGCTAAGTGCAATTTCCGTCAGCGGCAGAAGATTAGGATGCAATGCAAACACATGTTAAAGTTAGGGGTGCTGATTTGCTTCAGTCAATATGTAGAAAAGAGATCTGCATTAAGATAATCCAGGAGTATTCTAAACAAATAGTGCAAAATTATGAACCCTTTATAGACATTATAGAAGAAACTATTCAGTAGCGTGCTATTTCACAGTACGATAAACTGCATAGTAAACATGCAGCAAGTAACTGGTGTGAATAGTACTAGGTTTGTACAACAGTACTAGGTTTGAACCTTGGGTGCATATAAAATAATTTGTTGTCTCCTAAATAGCTTTTAGATGCTATTAAAATGCGATGCTATTGGATGCAATGGAATTTTTTTATTCCCCATTGCTGTTATTAAATCATGGACAAGATTATGTGGTATCATGGACCAGATACTTATTTTTGCAATTAAAAATCATTCTGTGGTGTTACTGTGGCGTTTCAGACACCTTTATGTTTAAAAGTGTTTAATAAGATAAAAAGATTTATAATTGTACATGACTTAAAATAACAGAGTTCCTTTTTAAGTTGTGGGTTCTATGGCAACAAGCTCCATCTTATGTTTTTTTTCTCCCCCTTTTCTAGACCTGCCTAACCCCGGTCCTATTATTGGTTTGATACTTGATTGTTTTACCCTGTTCTGTGTTGATTTAAGATCAGATTGTCTATAAATACACTGTTGTTTCTTTGATTTGTTGAGAAGTTTTATAATTTTGTAGCATTAAGTCTAAGTCTTAGTATTTAATTAGATAGATTAAAACAACGACCGCATATATGTATCTATTAAATGCTACCATATGTGAAATAGATGATCCCAACCTGTAATCAGGGGTTAAAGGGACTGTGATTACACTATTTACAGTATATAAAATTGTATATATAGTATATAAAAAGTGTTAAATCTTATTAACATTTTGAAAGTTTTATGATATTTTGTGTGCTCATATGTATTAAAATTTGATAAATATTTATTTTCTTGTGTCACAAACTATAAGTAACTATTAATTTAATTCAATTCAATTTATTTGTATGGCGCTTTTAACAATGGATATTGTCCCAAAGCAGCTTTACAGAAATAGTGAAAAGCGTCAAATATACATTTAAAGAATTGTTTGAAATTTTATCCCTGATGAGCAAGCCAGTGGCGACAGTGGCAAGGAAAAACTCCCTGAGATGACAAAAGGAAAAAACGTTAAAAGAAACTGTAACAGTAATTATTAGAGGAACTATTACAGTGACATACAGCAATATGCTATTTTCCTTTGGTCAAAATTCACAGATTCTTACTGAAACCATACAAACTTAGTCCACAGTGTTAGACACCAGGGAGTATAACTAACTATGGAATATATTTGACTAATGATCAAACTATAGTAATGTATATATATATACACACACATATATATGGTGGAATTAACCATACAGTGTCTTAAGAAGACATAGACAAGTGTTAATAGTTAACAGTTCAAGCTATTTAATGACGTAACGGTTGGCACTTTTTTTTACATGATTTCATCAGTCAGCCAAATGGAACTGTATTTCTTTTTCTAAAAGTGTATCACATTCAGGCTTTTGACTTGAGAGTTGTGAACCTTGCAAGAAACTGTGTGTGAAGGCTCTGAACTATGCTAGAGCTGTCCGCAGTGTAGGCGTCCCCAGACCATCACTGTCAGTCCAAAAGCCTCTGCAAAGGGATGGCCCGTCAAACCACACAAATTGGATGAAATATTACAGGGTCAGTGCAGCATGGACGATGGAGTGACATAGGAGATTTTGGTTAATTATAGCACCATGTTTTCTGCATACTGAAGACTTAAGGAATGGCAGATATGTACTGCCAGAGGTCTAGTACAAACACACGCTGGCTTTTACCAGTGCTGAGACAAGCATTCCACTTATACATGCATGAGGACATGTGGACACAAACATACTCACATATACTCACACAATCATGCTTGCAGAGATAAAAAAAAAAAAAAGAAATTTACATTTGTATTCAGATTTTATATATAACACCTTCCAACAGTTTATTTTTTCAGAGTGGGCTCAAAGTAGAATGGTTAACAATGCTTAAGAAGCCCTTTTACTATGAATGTCTTGGCTAAGCAAGTTCAACCTGACTAATAATATAAAGGACAACATATTAGTATAATCTGACTATGTACTATGTTTTCAGTTCTTAAAAAAAATCTTACTAACCTAGCTCAACTATATATTCACAATATTAGTTGGAGAAAAGAAGACAGAAATGAACTTTTAAAAGAGAAGAAACGTAGACTGTAATAATGGAGTAGATGATAAGTAATATTTGATCATTAACGTCAGTGGGGAGAAAAATGCAGAATTAGAAAATATATGCAGCTCATCTTTTGAAGTCAGATTTAATAAGTGATGCGTTTTTATTTTAAAATATTCGGTGTCGTCTGAGAATCGTCTGAGATGAAGCAGCAGTCCAGGCAGCCCTCTCAAATCCATCTACAGTATACATTATGCAAAGAAGAGAAATCTTTGGAGAAAAGTACATCTTAATAAACACATACATCTATCATCTGTTACCATCACAATTGGGGCCTTCAACTTGCTAATTGTTTCTTTCTCCAACAGATCAACTTCGAGAACTGCCTGTTCACCAGCTACCTAATACATCCCAGTCCTTTAAAACCCTACTGCCAAAGTGCTTTTAAAGAAAATGACCTAGAACTGAAAAATACATGCTTATATACAATTCGATTCAGTTGCATAAAGGCACCATACATATAAAAGTGAATTTAAGTTGGTCGTGTAGAGGTTAGATATTCAACTGTTAGCTTCATGTAGATACTTTTAATATGCATATTAACTTTAAACAATAAACAAACTTTTCCTCTTCCACCAGAATGGAGGAGGGCACCATCAAAAAGCCACAAGAATTCACTCAAAAATATCACAAGCAATAGAGTTAGGGCATCCTGGGTTAAAACAATGCTGAGATCCACCCTAACAAACATGTGCTGTATCACAAACCAGCCTCCTCTGCTTGACCAGCGTGCTCGTGAGCCCACTCGACAAATGACTGCCTCATAGGCCCTTTTGTTTTGCTAACTAGTGACTATGAATGGGAAGAAAGGAAAACTTTGAGTAAACAAGCTGTGCTTACCATCTCAATAGGGCTGCATGGGTGTTCTTCAGCACAACAGGCTGGGGCACAAGGCAAATGCGGAGGCCTCGCTCAATGCCAACCAGACTTCGGAGTGTACAAAAACAACCCACTTCATTGTTATTTCTTCTCAGAACACAAGTACAGTAAAAGTGGCTGTTGAAGCACTTCAGTTGAAGCTTCAGTCGGTTTCTGTTTGGCTGTTTTGGATTACAAGATTTACATAACCTCTAAATAAAATTTACACTTAGGTAATGTACTTATTTTGTTTTGAATACAGAAAAATAAATAACATGAATAAAAATAGGGCTCTCAAAACTTTTGCAGCCACGGATCTCTTGATCTGTAAAATACACCCCATGCCCCCCTCAGTACAGATTTATTTACTATTTAAATTAAACAAATTCTTTAGTTGTAAAACTAATTATATTTATGCTATTTATTGAAGTCATACTGTATTTAGAGCTTTTCATTATTGAACAAGCTGATATTGAGTTGTTATGGAGTTTTTATTTAAAACCATTAAATTTGAATGAATGAACTCAATAAATATAAAGAAATATGAAAATAGTCAACTCTATCCATCACAGTGCTTTCCATCCTCAATTACTCTTGGGGTTACCAGGACCGCATCATGAGAACTACTGATATAATACATGGTAATACATGGTAGCACTTCATAGTGCAGTAATGAATGTACAGTACTACAGGCAAATATACAGTCATTACAGGTCATGTGACTCATTTTTACTTGAATCAGTGGTGACAAAAAAGGTAAGATATTTGTCAAAGTGTATTAAAAAAAAATTGATAACCAAATAACAGAAATACCATCTTACAACTAATCACAAAATATATAAACACATCTTTTATTTTATGAATTCAAACAAAACAGAACAAGCTTTGTTTTATTTATTAAAACATTACCGTTTTTCTTGTTTAGTTGATAGTTTATCAACTTTCAACTAAACCACATTTATCAATAACCATATGACTAAAGCTATTATGTTTTTTCATGAAAAGTACTAAACTACCTGTCAGTGAATTGAAGTAAAGTGAACCACTTATTGACCACTGTGCTTACATACAGACCAATTTGACCTCCACATTTAACCCATGTACAGTGGATATAAAAAGTCTACACACCCCTGTTCAAATGCCAGGTTTTTGTGATGTAAAAAAATGACAGCAAGACA
>JAOVVF010000017.1:20492957-20512144 GCA_028565595.1 Duopalatinus emarginatus | reverse complement strand
CTCTTCTTTGCAAAACCACTCCAAATCCGACAGATTGCGAGGGCATCTCCTGTGCACAGCCCTCTTCAGATCACCCCACAGATGTTTGATGGGATTCAGGTCTGCACTCTGGCTGGGCCATTCCAAAGCCTTAATCTTATTCCGGTGAAGTTATTCTTTTGTTGATTTAGATGTGTGCTTTGGGTCATTGTCGTGCTGAAAGATGAAGTTCCTCTTCATTTTCAGCTTTTTAACAGAAGGCTGAAGGTTTTGTGCCAACACTGACTGGTATTTGGAACTGTTCATAATTCCATCCACCCTAACTAAGGCCCCAGTTCCAACTGAAGAAAAACAGCCCCAAAGCATAATGCTGCCACCAACATGCTTCACTGTAGGTATGGTGTTCTTTTGGTGATGAGCAGTGTTGTTTTTGTGCCAAATATACCTTTTGGAATTATGTCCAAAAAGTTCAGCCTTGCTTTCATCAGACCATAACACATAACACACAGATGCGTTTGGGAGATTTCAGATGTCCTTTTGCAAAATTAAGCCGGGCTTGGATGTTTTTCTTTGAGAGCTTGAATAGCCCAGACATATAAAGAACACGGGAGATTGTTGTCACATGTAATGCACAGCCAGTACTTGCCAGAAATTCTTGTAGCTCCTTCAGTGTTGCTGTCGGCCTCTTGGCAGCCTCCCTGACCAGTTTTTTTCTTGTCTTATCATCAATTTTAGACGAACGTTCTGTTTTTGGTAATGTCACTGTTGTGCCATGTTTTCTCCACTTGATGATGACAGTCTTCACAGTGTTCCATGGTATATTTAATGAATTGGAAATTCTTTTGTAGCCTTCACCTGACTGATATCTTTGAATAATGAGATCCCTCTGATGCTCTGGCAGCTCTTTGCGGACCATGGCTTGTACTGGATGATGTGGCTACAAAAATGTCAGGACAAGCCTACTAGAACAGATGAACTTTATTTGGGGTTGATCAGAGGCACTTTATTTGGTGACAGGTGTGTGCTGACTCCAATTTAACATAAGTTTGAATGTAATTGGTTAAATCTAAACACAGCCACACCCCCAGTTCTAAAAGGGTGTGCACACTTATGCAACCACATTATCTTCGTTGTTTATTTTTACTTCACTTCCCTGAAAGATTTCTGTTTGTTTTTGAATTGCATTGTACAGGTTATAGGTCACATTAAAGGTGGACAAAGTTGTGAAAATATTTGTCTTGCTGTCATTTTTTTACATCACAAAAACCTGGCATTTGAACAGGGGTGTGTAGACTTTTTATATCCACTGTATGCACTAAAACATACATATACACACACTAGTGAACACAGTCTCTGCATCCTTCTGGTCAGAACCACAAGCCCATGGCTGACCTCAGATTTTAAGTACTTTTATGGTGTCCAAATAGGATTAAAACGTTTTGCGCACCAAAAAACAAAATCTGTGCATTCTTAATTACAAAATCTCATTAATGGCTTACAGATTTTAGTTTGTGGTGCGCAAAACATTAGATCCGGTTACGGATTTTGCTTTTTGGTGCATGGATTTCCTTCTGCTGCATGGGTTTCCTTTTTTGCTGCGCAGATCCTATTTTGACGCTATATACTTTTGTAAAAATATACAAGTATGACCAATGATACTTGGTGCAAGACTGTAAAAGCTACTTAGATCTAGAGTAACTATATACATTCTATACAACTATGTGTAGGCACCAGAAACACCCCACCAGACCTGCTATTTTAGAGATGCTCTGACCCATTGTCCAGCCATCACAATTTGGCTGTTGTCAAACTAACCCAGAGTGCACACTTTCTGCATAACATATCTCAAACCTTGATAAGTGCCATAATTATCTGGTCTGAATTACTTTGGTGAGGACCATATTGTGAGGCTAGATGACTTGATCAAAGAATCTCCAAAATAATAGGTCTTGTGGGGTGTTCCCATGCCTTTTATAGGTTGGGGTTGTTTTGGTGTCTGTTTTAGCAGATGGTGTTAAAGTTATGGATGGTAAGCACAATATGAACATACCAATAATCATTTACATTCTGATTTTCTGGTGAATGTCCCAATTTCTGAGTACATAGTCCTTTTCTAAATTACAACACCAATTGCTTTCACAGAGATCACTATTTACCTAGTGTACAAACCACTTCATATACCAAAAGCATTTATAAATGTAATCACAATCTCCTGCCCGGTATTCACATTTTCTGTAGTGTTAATAATGACAGTGTTCCTTTGTCCCCATTTTCTTCCATTACAGGCTGAACAGAATCTTCTTTTATTAGTGTCTAGTTTTGTAACACTGCCAAATAACACTTGATTGCCCTTTAATTAAATATTAATGGCCGTCATTATGTCTTCATTTATAATTAATGGCCGTTAACGACTGATATTGCACATTAATGTAATTAAACATTAGTAAAGCAGGAATGTAATTTTACTCTCTCTAACGACTGGATGGCTTTATACAACCCGGGCTGAGGTGTCCTAAATAGAGGCCATTGCGGAAAAGCACATAAGGGAGCAATAAAAACATCACAGTGCTGAGGAAAAACTGGCAGAAGGACTGAGAGACTGGGCAATGGATGTAGGGAAGATGTTTAAAAAGGGCTTTCATTACCTTTCCTATTAGTTTTATTGTAGTTACTGAATAATTCATAGTAGTTACGGAATAATATGTTTTATTGTAAATAGCCAAATAATAAGCTGGATATTTCGGTGAGATAAAGCACTAGTATGATCGTATTGGCAAACTTTTTTTTTTTTTTTTTTTTTTTTTAAATTTGTAGGTTTTGATTAAAGAGTATTTTTGTTCGATATTACATGGGCACATTGGATTCATAATTATTGAAGCATTCAAGTACATTTGACTAGACATTTATATACTAGTACAAGTTGCAAATTACTGGCTCTGATTAAAATTCAACAGTTCTGCTAAGGATCTAATGTTCTCCACAACAACTTGCAGAGCAAAACATTTCTTTATGCAGATATCCCCTTTGCAACATTATACCACTTCAAGCAGAATGGAACAAACATAAAGAGTGAAAAAGGAAAAAGATGAGCAAATATATCCCACAAGGTAATAAAATAAACTTTACGCCAGAGCATTGGTAAGGAGCAGGCCCTGGTCATTAAAAGATAATCACATCTCACACACACTTGGAAAACAAATACCCAGGATGAGTGTACCGTGCTGGCGTCCTCTGATGACACTAAAACCTCCTATAATTAAAGCGTTCTATATAGCACTCACACAGCTAAACAAAGACAGCTTTTAAAAAAAAGTCTCATCATGTTGTATTGTAACTGTTTGTATAAAAAATGCCTGTTTTTCTTCAGTTGTGTGCCCCCCCCTCTCTCTCTGTGTGCTCTTTGATGACTAGTAGTTGGTCATTAAGGCCACCACACAATCCTTCATTGTTTGTCTGGTGAGGTTTTTCAGCAGGACTAAAAGGCTAAAGAGACAAATATGAAGTTAAGTTTATTACAACATTTTAAACCTGGACCAAGTTTCCCAAACACATCACAGCAACATAATAAACATCAGTCTGAAAACTTTTTTATCTTTACCGTTAATAAAGGTTTTGTGATAGTAGTCCTTAATGTCATGAGACATTCATATAAAGTCAAACAGATAAGGACAATATGACTAGATATCACCTGATTTCAGCTGTGATTAAAGAGTAAGAATTTTAACCTCTCCCCAAACCCTAACCGTATTCTGAACAAATACCTTTTTAGCATAAAAATAACTGAAAAATAGTTAAAAATTGAAGAATTAAAAATAATTAAGTTATTTTCGCAGATACAAGCTGTTGTTGTTATTATTATTATTATTATTATTATTATTATTATTATTTTAAGTAGTAGTAGTAGTATTGTTGCTGTGATGATGATGATAATAATGATGATGATGAAGATGATGATTAAGTAAAGCAGAAAATGCTACCCTGGGGTTTATTATTTTATATTAAAAGCACATGCTAAAGGTTTTTTTATTCTTTTTATTTATTTATTTATTTTATAATTATGCCAACAATTACAATGATAATTACTATTTATTGAACAATGTGTCTGTATTTTTCAGTTTATACTAACATTGGCACCTAGCACCTAATAAGTTATAAATTATGCTTAAATTATGCTTAATTATGCTTATAAGTTACATTATAGTAGCTATAACATTTAATCCCTTATTAGCTTCACTGTTTTCTTGATCTTAAAGGCAATTTGTTACTGAGAATGCAGCAAGTACAAACTCTGGTGTCCCTGTGTTGGAAAACATAAATTGTCACCAATTTCTGACAGTGGAGTCTCCTTCCATAAATATCAAATAAATGTTTTCTTATAGAAATATAAATCCTCAATAAATTGACAATTAAGCAGGCTTTCCTTTGTTCAGTAACAAAGTGTAGGCTACATGCAGTGTCCATCCTAAATTCCCATGAATTAGGCATTACTATAAAAGTGTAGTGATGTTCATGTATTCAAATTATATTCAATTATGTTTGCCTTAGAGTCAGTAAGACAGCCAGCCAGACAGCCAGCCAAATGAACCTAGATAGATAGATAGATAGATGTTTTGATGTTTTTTGATGTCTTGTATACAAGACATATGCTTGACATTCTCTATATTTCCTATGAGATGTAGCTTGTATGTACTATAGATTCTCTATCACAATACTGTTACTTCTGTAACACTGTTAGCATTAATGTTGTACAATAAATTCAAATAATTTTATCATGGAATTGTTTAAAAAATTGTGTCGCTGTTCGAGTTAGTATTAATATGCATATGCATCAAAAGAGCTTAAATGTTCGAAGTGTCTTGAGGGTGTGTTAGTAAGGAGTCAAATATGACAGGCTTACCACTTGACTGTGTGACACGAGTCGACCCCATCAACACGTCCAGTGATTAATCGGTGGTTGTGCAGCCCCGACTTCTCTCATGTCCATGCTGCTGATTGAGCAGTTAGTCCAGAGGTCATGTCTTGCTTCTGATGAAAGAGAAAGCATGGTATTAGGATTAAAAAAAAAAAAAACAGTCTCACCGCCAGTTTTAGCAGCACAAGACGCAAAGGAATGATTTTGGCATTTCATACTGTAGTAGGTCTCCAGTGGTATCAGACAGCTTGTCTAATGTATAGACATATGCATAACTATCAGGTGAAAAAAGATTTCATAATGTTAGACCTTACTCATTTATAGACCTTACTTATTTATATATCATTAGATTTCTGGGTTTATTTGGTCTCCAAGAAATTACATGTATGTTTATATGCTCATAGTTTGCTATTAAAAGTATGAGATATAATACAAGTGTTAAAAATTATTTATTTTGTTATTATTTCAGTACTAAGAAAAGACACAATATACCATACAAAGGGTTTGTTATGCGTTTTTTGAATAGTTCATAGTTTAGGAATCAAAGTTCACTTGTTTATTATAATTTATTTGAGTATTATTTGGGCCCCTCTACAAAGAGGGGTAGAGCTGTTCTTCATACATCTCTGAAGCAGTTCCCTAAAGTTTAAACATGAGAATCTTTCAGGGTCCTAGTTTAAAGTTTTTAAAATAGATTTCCTTTATTGTTTACCCAGTTGTATTCTCTCTGTACATAAATAAATTATGACTTAAATGAGATTTCTGAACGCTTAATTCATATTTAAATACTTTTATGGTAATGGATTTTGTATTATATTATATTGCAGCTTATATCACAGTCACAAACCAGATTCCTGCATTCACAGGACAGGATCTGGACCCTGGACACTGACTAGAATAAAGTGCTAACTAGATTTGTGGAAGTTACATACTAAACATTTTCAGCAAAAGCTGTTACACACCTCATGAATGTATAGTAATCAGTTTGTAAAAGATTACCAGTCCATTTCAGGTTAACCACAAGATTTTGTTGTTACTTAATATATGATAGGAGAACATTAGATAAGATGAAATAGCACAATAGTAGGATTCATAAATACAAAAAAAGGTACAGAATAAATAAAAGCATAACAACAGGGTACACAGATAACAGGATGTAATAAATTAAAAGTTTCCTTTACCAGATTGTGACATTGTGTATGAGAGGGCAGCCATATGCTTGTGGTAAAGAAATGAGCCTTGTGACCAAAAGGTTGCTGGCTCGATCTCTACACCAACAAGACATGACTGAAGTGCCCTTGAGCAAGACATCTAACCCCCCCCGTCTGCTCCCCAGAAGTAATTTATAGGGTTGCCCACCGCTCCAGGCAAGTGCGTTCACTATGTGTGTGTTTCACTAAAGGAATGGGTTAAATGCTGAGGTCAAATTCCTCTGTGTGCAAGCAGAGTAGGTCAGTGAGTCACTTCACTTCACTTTATAACTGCTCCATGTCACAGCATTTCTCTGTGAAGTAATCACTATTACTGATCTACAGATCAACACTAATGTGCGTCTTTAAATGTGATCTTACAGAAACCTAACATTTCACTCTTGTAGTCTCAGTTTAGAGGATATTATGAATGAAATAAGCTCCCTATGCTTTGTTTTTTGGCTTTAAAAATGTAACTCCTATGCTAGTCCTTCATAAGAGGAAAAAAAAACCTCAGAGAAGATTATAATTGAGTAATCCAGATCATGCTGCTTTGATGGGAGATTAAATTTACCAGCACATTCCAGAGAACTGAAAAGCAGTCGATTTTATACATAATAAAACAAACAATTATTGTTGTTAGTCATGTCTCTGAGCCAGATTCAGGATGGATATAAATGCATCATTGTGTAGGCCACATGGACAGGAGAATTGAATTGAGGAGAATTTGATTAAATAGATTGCAACTCAGGCAAGGATGAACAATAAAAGTAGAGCACATGAAGACAAACATTTTGCTCAGGTGCCAGTCACTTTTTTTTTTTTTGTCACATTATGTAAATAATTACAACTTTCTTCTTGGAATGTACAAAGGCAAAAGTAGAAGAGTGCAGCTCCTGAGAAGAATAAACCACTAGGATTAGATTAGATTCTGGAGCTTCTGGTCTTCACTTCTGTCTTATTGCATTGCAGTCATGACATTTCAAGTGATAAACAAGCAGCTAAGTGATGCATTTGCTTTTTCCAAGAAAGTGCAAATGATGGCTTTCAGATGTGGTTCAATGAAAGCCTCGCCACCCACAGATCAAAAAGAAACACTGTCTGATAGAGATGGAGGGAGGTGAAATGAAAGGATAAATGATACACTTAAAACCTGCTTAGGCTAACAAATTAGTGACCGGCAAGAGAGGTGCATGCATTAGGATTTGGTGACTGCAGCTTTAACCGAAGATTTCCGACTAATTGCAAGGTAGAAATCGCGTATGTCATCAGGAAAGGTGTTGTTTTGAGAGGTGTTTTGTGTAACATACCTGAGTTGGCCTCTCTCTCACTTTCTCTCTCGCTCTCTCTCTCTCATTCTCTCTCTCGCTCACACACTTTTCTTTCCTGAATCTCAGTCTGTAGAGATATTCTAGTGGGGAGACAATGAAAAATGTTAGGTGTTAGAAGTAATATTTGATTAAGCTAATTGAATTAGAGGAAAAATTGTTACAGAATGTCCTGGGAAAACACATCTATTATGGAGATGTATTAGGAGTCCAATTTGCCTGAGCTATTCTCATTGTTTCTCCTAATCTCTCCTCCTTGTTTTTTTATTGAACTGTTATCCACTAAGCCTGAGTTATTCAGCACATTGCTATATTGGCAGTACTGTGATACTGTGTCTTTTCACACAAGGTTAAGGTGCTTTGCTTAATTCGATTCCTGCATTACAATCTTGGGTTCAATCCCCTCTCAGGAGTTTCATCGTACTAGTATATTAGAAAATGACTTTTAAGCAGAGAGAAAAGGTTTTGATGTGGATTGAAGAGGAGGAGGCTAGATAGATTTTCTTCTTTGGGTGCAAACATTATGATAACCATATTGTTTGTATGATATTATGATACCTTTGTTTTGTGATTCCATGTTTGGCAGTGCCAATTATGTAAGATGGCATCCTTGCAAGGACTGTAAAGCTATCAGGATGAAGACATTTGCTCTAATAATTACATGTACATAGAAATCAATTACATGAGCAAATCCACTGCAGTGGCTAATTACTCCAAAGTGGAAGTGTGGATAATAGCACCATCCACCAATTAGCCTTTTAACCACTCTCTCTCTCTCTCTCTCTCTCTCTCTCTCTCTTTCTCTCTCTCTCTCTCTTTCTCTCTCTCCCACACACACTCACTCACTCACTCACTCACTCACTCATCTAGGGACAATTTAGGGTAGGCCTATCTATGATTTTTTAGAGATAGGAAGAAACCTGAGAACACAGAGAAAACCAACATACAGAAATCCACACAACAGTAATCCTAGCACAGATATTTGCTTTTGAAAAAGGAAAACATTTTTCTGTGTTGCCTTTTTTTTTTGCACATTGCATTATTTTTTGTGAATGTTGTAGGATTGTAAAGTAAAGCGACAGTTTTCATAATTTCACACCGATCTGTGATGTCTTGGACACAAGATATATTCTGTAGCATATTCTGAGTGAGTGAACCATCATGCCAGTACTTAAACATAGTGCTGAAGCTTTGAACTCAGGCAGCAGGGCCAAAAAGTGCCCGAAAGCCATTATTTATATCTGTATGAATAAACTGTTGCTTGCTTCCTGCTTGATCATGATAGTGTTGGGTTTATTGGTGATTTGGACTATTGCTCAGAACAGGACTATTAGGATACCTATCTGTTTTTCTATCAATGTAAAAATAAACTGGAATGCCAGAAAAAGTGGTGGGTTACGAATAAAATGGTACAATGTGCTACTATTAAAAATATGGCAAGACTCTAAACTCAGACAAGTGTCCCTCCATCTGGCATCTCTAGATGGATGTGTGTGCCACACATCCTGTTAGAAGAGGCCAAACCCATCAGAATGAATGCAGGACATGAACAAGTGTAACTCTGCAGAAATGAGGCACACCGAGTTCACCTGTCAGAGATGTTTGTAGATGTACCAGGGGTCCCATGGAATACCAGCAAACCCCAAACTATTATGAAGCAAAGGTGGCATTGCTATGTATTTTGCATAGCCTAGTGTGTACCAGTTTATCTGGTACTTCAGTGCATATGACATTATTATTATTATTATTATTATTATTATTATTATTATTATTATTATTATTAACTCTACTGGATTATACTATAAATTACAAACACAGAACTCAGTTTTATTACATTTAACTCCATAAGCTCCTGTTGAGCTCGTGATGTAATGATATTTCTCTTCAAGGACAATGTCTGCATTTAAGCCTGCTGATGAAACTTCAGTGGGCTGAATATGTTGAATAACTGTTAATCACTGCAAACTGTCTTTAACTGTCTTTAAACTAAATGCTTTACAGGCCATGCAAAGGCATCCAATATAACATAGTCCACAAAGCCCCACAAAGGACACGTTTTCTGCTGCAGCCTACAAAGGATTCCAAGTTTTGGTGTCCAGGCACAGCTGCCGAGAATAGACAACACTGAACCTTTTGTCGCATGACTCAAAGTGAGTGGGCATGAATATATTATCCCTTGACAACAGAATTTTCCCTCTATCCCTTTTTCACTCACCCCCACTTTTAAAAAAAATGTACTCTGGTAGGCTCTTGTTGTCTTATTTGGAGCACATCCGGGCCTAATCAGCCTTAACAGAAAAAGACCAAGGGTCATTGAGACATGAATTATGCGTGGACCTGTGAGTGGGTGGATTTAGCTCATGGAGGACAACACCATGAGGCATGTTTTTCTGGCTGTGACAAAGAACTTCTTAAGTGTGACGGGGCACGTTTGGGACTTGAGTCATGCCATCCGGTCTTCACTGTGCACCACAGACCTTTGCCCATTGTATTTGTGCATTTATATTAAACCCAGAAGCTAGCTTATGGTTACAGGCTGTTAGAATGATGAATGAGAGTGAGCCCAAGGACTGGACATGTTGTGAAGTCATGTTTTCCACTGAATAAAGGGCTGCTGTATTTTTTGAGCCAACACACGCATCCTTTTATGCCCCGTTATTCAAATGGGGCGTCGTTTGAAAAAGCGGGGCCATTTCTTATGAAAGGCCAACAGAGTTTTAAAGGACAGTGTACATGGATAGTAATAGGGACAAACATACCGTTATAAATGTCTTCTTGAAGAATTTGGGAATGGCCCAAGCAGATGTTTAGAGCTTACTGGAGATTATATCACATACAGTACATTCTTCAGATGGTACAGTGCATGAATTTGTAACAAATATGTATATTGTTAATTATTTCCCAACTCCTGGGTGGCCAAGAGCAGTGGATCTTTGTGTGAATCAGTTGAGTTTTTATCATTGTTCCATTAGTTCAATCACTGGCCAGACAAATTGGCCAATGTTAATGTCAAGGCAGTGTTCGGCTTGTTATTTTGTATTTAGTTTTGTTCTTAGTCATTTGTCCAAAATACACTGACATGCCAGAAGAAACTGGTAGCAGAAGTGTAGGACTGCAGAAATACAATAGGGCATAGACTCCACAAGCTCTCAGAAATATTCTGTAGGCAAAGAACACCAAACCTCCTGCAGAACGGTCCACAATTCTGAGATCTAGTGACTTAGGTGGGAATGTCAATACTCCAAACTCAGACATCCATACTTTTAACCTTCATTTGGTGTCTCTAGATGTGTATGGTGGTGCATTATACTGTTGGAAGACACCGAATCAGAATGAATCAGAATGAATGCAGGACCTGAACACACATAGTGTTCACCTGTCAGAGATGTTTATAGACCTACCTGGAATCCCATGGAATTCCAGTTAACAAACCCCATGCCATTATCAAGCTTCTATAGATGTCTATCACTTTTTATAAGCTTTGTTAGACACAAACCAATGGCGTGCATAGGTGGCAGGTTCTCTTGCACTTCAGTGTACATAAAGGTTTGAACAATATTATCATTATCATTATCATTATCATTAATAATAATAATAATAATAATAATAATAATAATAATAATAATAATAATAAAAAATAATAATAATAATAATTTTTGTCATTTGTTAGTTGTATCCTAGTTAACATGACAAAACAGCTACAAACCATTACATTGACCTGAATAAAAGCTAAATATTTTAGAATGTTAGGCAAATTTTGGCAAAGTTTCATTTTCCAAATATTAAAGTGCTAATTCCTCATTAATTTTTACAAAAAAACAGATTGCTCTGTAAAAACACACAGCCAAAAATTCTCATGTGCTAAATAAATGGTAAAAATTGCTTTTTTTATTGGAAAATAATCAACTGCCAAGCATCAGATCAACCACACCATAAAACACATTGACTAAAATAAATTTTTTACTGTGCAAATTTTCATCTGAGGCAAATAGAGGACCATTTTCACCTTAGGAGATTTACTAATCTATTTTAAAAATATCGTATGAGTACACAAAGAGCATGTATGGAACATTAATCTTTGCATTGTAAAATCCTGTTTGGGCTCAAACATGCACACAGCTTTACACACACACACACACACACACACACATACACACACACACACACACACACACACAGACACACACACACACACAGCTCTTCCCCCTTATTAACAGTGACATCTGATGCCACGACTGGGCAAACGAAGCTCAACAATTGATGTCAGTGCCTTACAAATTAAATAAATGGGAAAACGCGATGGTGTATTAAACCCACTAAGTCCCTTTAATGAACAGTCACACGTTACTGCACAGCATCCTGAGGCAGCCGAGTCAAACATGAGTCGACTAGAAAACAGCCACAAGAACACAAATAGGTAAAGCGACTAAGATCAATGAACAGACTACTTCCTATGGATTGACTAAAAAATCAAAGAAAGTGACAGTTAAATAAACCGTAGAACAGCTTCAGGACAATAGGAGAAAGATAGAGAAATCTACATGAAAGATAGAAAAAGGAGAAAACATACAAAGACGAGGTACAAAATAACATTGGCATAATTTAAACAGGCGTGATTTTATTTTTATGTGAATTTCCAATTAATTAGAAAGCTCCACAGTTAGGTACTAGCTATATGGCCTTATGGTCACATGTAAAAAAGGTCCACTGTTTTACATTTACAGCATTTGGTATGGAATGGTACTTTACAGCATGGAAATCTGTAAAGTTATAAATATAAATATAAGCTTATGTACTAAATGCAAATGTAAGTAATTTATGTGTAAAAAATGTATTGCTGTAAATGCAATTGTGTGAAAAATATCTAAGTAAAGTGTCTAACAATCACAGATGTAAAATAATCCCATGATTTACAGTTCATGAGAAGCTAAATGTGACCTCACATAAGCATTTGGTAATAGTTTAGCTATTAGATTTAGTTTCCATACCAGAAAAATTAAAACATTTCGTTTTTAAATATCAGATAATATTGGGAAGCATGTCAAGAAGTAATGATATATATATCGTTTAAATATACTTATCTTATAATTAAAAATACAACTGGTAACTTAATACACACAGCAGTATAAAGTGATGATTTGGATGCAACCCTTAGAAACAAAGTGACAGACTATGCTACATGCAATACCCCTGTGGCTATATTTTTTTAATACACAAAGTCCTTTTGGTCCAATATTTTGCAGTTAAAGCACACTCGATGTGTCTGTTATTCTCAGATACAGCCATACAATCACTTGTTTGGCTATTGGAAAATATGGCATAATGTGCAGCTATCGTGGGTGGGATGAATGCATTAGAAGAGCCCGACATCTCTTATTTTCAGCCAAGGTGCAGAGCAGGATGGTGTGAGAAGACAGGAGGGGAGAGAGATGGAATATCTAAAAGGGGTTAAGTGCTGAGGTTACCCATCCACGGAGCATAAAATGAAGGCTCTCACTTTGATGGACACCAGAACTCGGATCCCTGATGTCCCAAAATATTAGGTTTCTCTTCTAATAATGTTGAAAATATTGCCTACTGTCATGATTAATCTGGCCGGGCGCTGGCGCTGATTGCAGGTGACACGGTCACAGCGCACTGCTCGTGTTAGTTTCCACACACCGTCAGCTTCACTCGCAGCTCCAGGCGAGCCAGCCAGCACTCTGATACCGGCTTTCTACATCAGCTAATGGATTGTGACAGCCAAGAAGGAAACCTTTGTTTTAATTCAAACAACAAAGCCAAATAGCAAAACTTATGTACGTGCCCAACTTTTTCTCTTTTGCCCTTTTGTTCTATGTCCTTTTTTTTTTCTTCACTTTCTGTCACATTTTTCTTTATGTTTCTGCCTCTGTGTGTCTGTCTTTATTCCAGTAGATAGTGCACAAAGCCACCAGTGGAGAATAAGGCTGAATATAACACTGAGGAGCAGAATAATCCTTTGCCAAGCACAGGGCAAATGTAGAGGTATTTGCAGATGTGGAGGACGTCGAAAAAACATTTGTAAAATCAAAGGCTTGAATTATTGCACAGAGTTCAGCAAGTTTCACATGCCACTTAGAAGCGTCATTGTTCTAGCAGGGAACAAGGAGGTCCTTTCTTTCGAGGGGGTGAAAAACAACCTTGACCATTCTCATAATCAAATCTGAATGTCCCAATGGGCCATCAGGACAAGGACTCTGGCATTCTTTGCATTGGCCATGGTCAGAACTCACTGTTTGGCCCAACAATAGCAACATTGATTTTATTGCACAGAAAAATTTGGTTGAGCTGAGCAAACTGACCGGGAAAGAGGGGGAATACCATTTTTCACTCATTCCCATGAGGGCGAGAAGGTCATTGTTCACCCAACACCAAAGAGTCCCACTACCCTCACTCATTTCTCCCAATCTGGACCCATCTGCGACATGATCTCATGCTAAAAACTGGTCTTACAGGCAAAATTATGCATATTTTCTTTCATGCCGACTCAGAAATGAAGTGTTACTTCCTTCCCTTGCCGATCGCTATCTTACCATGCTGTTATACAGCTTAAATAATTTACCCTGTTGTTCCTCCACAATCGGTCCTTGTTTACAGAGTGCCAAGTCTGAGATTGGGTAGGGGGAACGGTGTTTTGGGAACTGATGTTACATTGATGTCCAGTTGCCATGGGGCCACAGTAGCAGCATGAAGTCATGACCTTCCTATTTAGCCACATAGTAACTTATTGAGTTGATACAAATTACCCTGATTCTTTATCTACCAATTTAGCTGCTGGTAGTGGGCAGGGGTCACAAGTCTCCATTCATGGGGGCGGCTTTTGAAGTTAGTGCTACCACTGTGAGACTTTAACACTTTGCCCCATGCAGTGGGATGGGAGGTAGGAGGTGGGGGCTGAGTCTTCCCAGACAATCGCTTCCATTGCTGCCCCCACGTCAAAACACTAAGATCAAAAGAACCCACTACTATCATCAACAGTTTGCTCTGGTGACTAGCACTGGACACGTTTTCCCCCATGGATATAAATGTTTTATTAGAGGTACGTCCTTGGGCTGTTGTTTTCATGCTTCCGCGCTAATGTTGAGAGAGTGGAAGCATGAAAACAACAGTCCAATGCACGGTCCACGGTCCATGCACAGAATGGGAAAGAAAAAGATTTGCTTAGGAAAAATAATTATTTAAAAGCATCTGAAAAAATCTTTCAAAATAGTACTGTCATAATAACGTACAAATTTAAACAAGATTTCAATGCATATTTTTTGCAAAGTAATAAACTGATCAGCACATCTGCTCCAGATGACATTCCAGGATTCATGCTGCATGTAATATTCAAACTTCCTGTCTTCAGAGAAAATATAATGATTTACAATAGGTATGCATAATTGATTGCCAATCAGTCTTCTAATCACCTCTCAATGAAGTCACACTGCTGCTTCAATCTGACAGATGATGGAGTATCTGTGAAACAGATGGTGAATCTTCAACAATAAGGTCCATGCTTTTTCTTAAAAATGATAAGCTCCCAGTGTGACATTGATTAATCGTCATCAGACACTAAACTCTTAGATGTATAGCTATATGGCAAAATACAGAACAGAAAAATATACCGCCGAGCAGTGACTATTGTGTTTGCAAATTGCATTTATCATCTTTTTCTTTCTTTAGGTTTTTCATAGTTTAGGAATGTTTTTGGACTTTGTTAAGTTTTATAATTGATACTATATGGCTCATTACTAATAGTATTCTGGCGTCAAGTCCTTCAAGTAATAGACTAAGCACTTTTGTAAGTCACTCTGGATAAGGGTGTCTGACAAATGTTGTAAATGTAAATGTAAGATACATCTTCTCACCTCCTATGGACCTTCTACAGGTCCATAATAGTGCAAGGTTTACCTTCAGCCATGCAGCAGTCTGGTAGTCATCTTTAATTTGTGCATATGTATGTTGATGTTGGCATTTTCCTATTGTTCATATATAACAGTGTTGACTTCAGAGTGCTCAGATCTTGCTATTGGATGATCTCGATTCATGCCAGCAGTGAAGCGCTAATGAAATTTAAATTGTTTAGTAAAGTATAAAGCCCAGACAGATAGAATGGTATCTACCACCTTAAATGCATTGATTTAATTTGTTGATGGATTGCCCTCAAAATGGCGTTTAATTGATACAAGTGTGGGAGCTGTGAACTTTAAATAGACATTTCTAATTACTGGATTTCAAAAGAGGGAGCTTTTTGGGAAATGTTATGGCATTTGGAAATGGATTCATGGAGCAGTAAGAAGATGGCCACCCTGCAGCTAAATGACATTAAAGCCAGTTAAAGCTGAGACCTGAAGGGAGCAAAAAGCACTAGTCACAGGGTGTCCTACCTGAGGGCTGGAGAATACATTACTTTATCGTGATAGCCAGCCACTTTAGTGTCACTCATCATGCTAGTGAAATGTAGCTTAAGCCTGTTCGCAAGTTAAAAGGAAGGCGAGGAGTTATGGAAGATTAATAGTATCCATATGAAAGGGCATAGCCAAAAGTTTGTAAGTCAATGCTGATAGGAATCAGATATAACATTTCGAGGACTGAACCCTATCAATTGGATAGCACCTATGGAGTGTATTTCGCAACAAAACCAACTCCTTGTCTTTTTTTGAGATAATATATGTGGGGGGAAAACCTCAACTGCATTCTGCAGACAATGTGTCCATTATGGATTTTCTGTTAATGAGATTGATGACTGATGAAGTTTGGTCAAAGTGGTCAGTAACAATCATCATTAGCCTCTCCACTGTGTAAGCCAGACTCACATGGGTCTCTTAACCCTCCCACGGCAATGATCACCCATTAGAAGACTTAAATCTCATTACCCCTGCCGTTCCAGACCCAGCATACCCACAGAGAGCCAGCAAACAGCCGTGACAGTGCTCAGCCAGCACCAGACGGTGTCCCACAAGGTTCTATCCTCAGCCCTATGGCATTTTCAGCATGAAGCCCTGTTGAAGCAAGGGACAACTGAATGAAGAGGACAGTGGAGGTTTGGCACGGTTTAATGAGGCTTGGAGGGAGGGGGGTTGTTCATGGGGTCAGGGTGACACAGTGGGAGAAGGGTCAGACAAGGCAATAATCGTGGAGAACTGAACACTAAGACTACTGTTTCATCTCTTCTTCCCTCAGGTGAGGTTAGAGGCTCAGCACATTTGACATCTCCAGCACAGGTCTAAGGCTGCGTGGAGAATGAGTGGGAAGAATGAACCTGGTGAGTTCAGAGACAAGACAGTCACCCCCTACAAGCTTACTGCACTAATCTAGTCAGGGTCTGTAAGACTTAATTTATAATCTAGTGGTAGCTGGGGTTAGGGTGAGGATTTTGCCATGTGCTGCACTTTTAATAAACTACTTTTAAGTTCAAATACTGCAATCATTATCAAACTCAAGGATTACACATCATATGACACAGTATTTTTAGACCTGCTTATTATGATACCCCGTTTCCATTACAGCTCTAAAATAATTAAACCTGAGTAGTAGTGCACAGACTGCTTTCATGCTTTCCGCCAGCAGTGAGAGCAGACCCCACAGCAGAGCCTGTCCAGCACGCTTCATTGGCTCATAATGGAGGATCAGTGTCAAATCAGCCAACAAGATGATTACATGCCAAGAGGCACAGCCATTCTTTAGTATTGATCCACCTCAACTGGTCCAATGGTACATCACGGTATGTGATGTGGCAAATGTGCCTGAAACAAGCTGCAGCCAACAATAAAAAATGAGCCATTTTGTTTAATCTACACACCAGCAGTGCACTGTTCACACAGACATTTGACCATTGTCTCAACCTTATCCCTTATTATCTCTACCTGGTTATTCAGAATAAACACATAGTGTGATATGATTGGGGGGGGTGCATTATGTGAGGATTTTGTGTGTGACGGCGGATGGGGGTGTGTATGTGTTTTAGAAAGGTCCATGGGGAATCTGGTTCAGACTAGAGGTGTGCATTGGGACCAAAAAAATTGCAAGTGGGAGGTTTTTACTTTGGTGTGGGTTTTTTTTCTCATGCATGGCTGTGCAATGCATTTATTAACTGTTTATATTTTGAGAAATACAATATATAGCTACAAATACATATGTGATCACCTGACCATGACACCTTTATGTGTTTTTTTAAACATTCCACTCCAAAGTCATGCCATTGATATACAGTTGCTCTCCCCTTTGATGTGATAATAGCCCCCACTCTTTTGGGAAGGCTTTCCACTAGATTTTGAAGTGTGGCTGTGGGGATTTGCTCTAACACAAGAGCATTAGAGAGATCAGGCACTGAGGAGGTCTAAGTGGAGCAGTCTGTGTTTCAGTTCATCCCAAAGGTGTTTAGTGGGGTTGAGGACATTTATACCGCAACTGCTTGAGTTCGCTTGAGTTCTTATACTGCAACTGCGGCAAACCGTTGTCATGCAGGAATGACAAGTATGAGGAAAGTACAAACAAAGGAATGACTTAAAGACAGTAAATTTAGTGCAATCTCAAGTTTAGGCCAATTAGTGATTGATCTTCAACTGAGCTGAGCTGAGGTTGAATCCCAGGGCTTTTTCCAGTTTGTTTTTCCAATTTAGTTTTTTTTTTTTTTTTTTTTTTGGAAGCAGAAGCAGATACAGATATTTGGTGTGTAAACCAAAGTGCAGGTGGTAGCACTGAATAATAATTTCACTGAATGCAAAAGGCTAAAAAATGTTAAAAATAGACACCATGTTTCTCCATTCTAGTGTGAGAAATCTGAAAACGTGATAAACACAAGCTTCAGATGAGTTAAGTGTCTGTCACTGAACGAGTATAGTCAGGCATCTGATTGACTCATGCTCCATTAAAGGAGCCAGTTTATAGTTCAGCCCCATGCATGTAAACAACCTCTGTAGCAATGCTTGCTTCCAATGGCACTTTAAACAGAACCAGTCTTTTAAAGTGTGGATCCTCAAATGTTGTGCATTTCCCATGTTCATTGTAATCGGGATAGCATAAACATTGTTATCCTCTGTACATCACAGAGCTGTGTAATGTGAAGCAGTGGAATTGCCTTTGTTGTTTAACATAAATTATTTATGTATGTACAGCCCTAAAATATTTATCTTTGCAGACAAGTGGAAAACAAATGTATTTCTATCTTTTTTTTTTTTTACCCATGGAAAAAAGGCTTAAAACTGATGTCTTACAAATGAGAATGTGCCTGAATCCTCAGAGATTAAATGCTTCGGTCTGGCCAAATTGATGGAAATTTGCTCGTATAAAGTTCTTGTATATGTGCATCCAGACATGTGACAGACAAATCCAATAACTGCTGGCTGACCAAGCAGACCTGTGTGTTTACGTTGTCTCTAATCATAAGTGTCTTGTGTGGGTTGGTGATGAATTTGTGTATATCCTCACCTAAAGCCCCAATACACTCTCTCTGTCTGCTCTGATAACGCCAAACCAATTACAAACACACAGGTCATTATATCGTGAGCATGAAGAGTTCTCAAGGGTTGTGGTGTTGTGTTAAATCTCTCAAGAGAACTAGCGATACAAAAAGATAAGGACGCAGCGAGCGGGCGTTTTAGAGGCAGCTGTCATGGTAATGAGGTCTTTGCTATTAATCCAAGACAAACACTTGGGATTAAAGACAACATATTTACACGCATGCATGTTCTGTGTGGTTTAGGATTGTAGTTATGTGATATACAACACACACACACACACACACACACACACATTTACACACACGTATATATA
>JAOVVF010000017.1:20461263-20482160 GCA_028565595.1 Duopalatinus emarginatus | reverse complement strand
AGCGGCAAAGACTAACTGTAAATGATAGCTTTATCAGGTAATTCAACCTACCAAAGAGCATTCACCCCTCTATAACATGATAATAAATAAATAGTTCAAAGCTATTTTAATAGAAATAGAAATAAAATGCCTAATTGGATGATTAGCAAACCTGTATTAGTCTTTCGTGTCTCCAATGAAGAGTGCAGTTTATCACATGTATTACTGACATGACCAGCACAATGAATAATCTGTAGATATTTGTCCACATCTTGTTCATGTGACATTGCATATTAAGTGTTTAAGTGTGGTCTGGCTTTGTGGTTGTGGGATGATCTCTGTGACCAGCTCCTTGATCACATCTTAGTTTTGATGTGACACCAGATCTGTATGTCAGACTCATGTGAGGAGTGAGTAAGGGTTCGGGAAATACCCAAGCAAGGGCTGCAATTCATCCTGGTTTGATGGACTACAGGACACAAACAATGCTGGTGATTTGAGCAACACAATGTCACACAGAGCCCACTTTTTCAGTACAGAAGCTTAAACCGATCTTATTGTACTTAAAATGGACAAACATTACCCATACAATGAACTGTTATAGTATGTATAGTAATTCGCTATATTCATAATATGTATATAGTATCTAACTGAATGTATGGAGCTATGCCTTATTAGGTATCAGTATTATCTGGATACTGTTGCCTTGCTGCTGGTATAATCATGAAGATGAAAGTGAAAGTGAACTATTTTGCCTTTACTGTGTTTGCACACAGAAGGAATGTGACCTCCTCATTTAACCCATCCGTGCAGTGAAACACACACACTAGTAAACACTAGGGGGCAGTGAGCACACTTGCCCGGAGCGGGGGGCAGCCCCAAACCATGGCACCCGGGGAGCAGTTAGGGAAGTTAGTTGCTGTGCTCAAGGGCACCTCAGTTGTGTCTTGCCCTGGGTGGGGATCGAACCCGCAACCTTCCGGTCACAAGACCGGTTCCCTAACCACTAGGCCATGGCTAAGTGGCCATGAAGATGATGCCACAAAAGTGTTGTACTAATAGAATTGAACTTAACTGTCATATAATTACCAATAACTAACTCTGCACTTTAAGGGAACATCAGCACTGAATTCTATTTAGTAGGTTTTGATTTTGGCTTTACATAAGATACCACAACCAGTCATAACATTAACACCACCTGCCAAAGCAGCTCTGATTCATCGAGGCAAACAAGACCTATAAAAGTGTGCAGTGGTATCTGGCACCAAGACATTACCAACAGATCCTACAGTTAATATTCTGTGGAATTGGACCAGGTAGGCCAGACTACACTCATTATGCACATCAGTGAGCCTTGGGTGCCCATGCACCTGTCACTGGTTCACCGGTTGTCACTCTTTGGACCACTTTTTTTGGGTACTAACCACTGTAAACAGGGAACACCCTGCAAGACCTGTTGTTTACCTGCCCATCTGAGTTACTTTGACAAGGACCAAACTATGATGTGATGATGAGTAAATGCGAGTAATCTCTAATCTTATGTGGTGTTCCTGGTATACAGTGGTTAGTACCTACCAAAGCTGGTCCAAAGAAGGACAACTGGTAAACCGGCAACAGGGTCATGGGTACCCAAGGCTTACTAATGTGCATAGAGTGTTAAGGCTTGACTACATGGTCTGATTTTGCAGAATATCCAAAAAAGGGTCTGCTGCTAAAATCATGGTGCCAGATACCACAGGATACCTTCAGATATTTTGTGGAGTCGATATGTTCATAAGTCTGAGCTGTATTGGCAGCAGTTTAGGCAAATGTTAATGTTATGGCTGATCAGTTTATACTAATGATGATCCTTCACTCCTGGCAGACTCCAATATAGGAGACGTTTTCTTTTACATTAATTTGTCCACAGCCATTCATGTCTTGATGTGTACGAGAATAAAAACAGCGCTCAGACACTGTATGAGAAACAGGAATAAAGGGAATTGCAATATGATTATATGAGAAATTTGTCCTTAGTATGATTTAAAACAATGTTGTATGAAAAAGTACAGAAGCTAACCAAGGTCCATAACCCTGTTTTTAAAAATCTTAACTTTTTATACAGATTTATATGGATTAAGTCATACTAATTATTTTGCATTTGCAAGTCTGAGAACATACATATATACACATGCATCATTCAACCTGATGATCATGTAGTGGCCAGTGATGACTGCATGTGTCATCAGAAGAGGCATTCTCATATCAACATGCTGAAATTAACTGACAGAAACAAAATAATTTGAATGCAGTCATTGGTTGGTTTAGCTGGTTAGGTTGCCTTGGGCGTTGAGTGGCCCACTAAGTTAAATCACCGCATGAGCCCTGTGGCTAAAAGAGAATTCCAGCCGTGTGATGCGCAACTTGCTTTATTCCCCAGAGGGAGAGTTTCCAGTGAATAGTGCTTAAATTGACTAATCAGCATTCTCTTTAATACTTGGCAAAGTGACATGACTGGCGGTTTCTGGTGCTTTTGCTAATTCCAGCAATAAACCTTGTTTTGAAAAAGCGATCTCTGCTTGCTGGGTGATTTTAAAGTGCCCTATTAAATGTGACAACATAACAGCAATTACAAAACTGTAAACAAGATTATCATAAAGTCATGAGGACAAACAAACCACTGTTAATCACCAGCAATCAGCAGGCGAAAATAAAAGAAGCCCTTCAGAAATCTGACGGAAAGGTAATCCAATTGAGGCAGGGTTCTACTTGAAAGCCTATCTATCCAGGGAATTAGAAAATCGGTCAGATGACTCGAGTTAGGGAAATGTAATTTGAGCATGCCAAACATTGCTTTGACATTATTTAAACATTTGTACTTTATGCTATTAACTTGAGCCATAAAATTGAGAACTCAACCAATAAACTTTATCAGTAACAGACCATAGAAATATCTAATCAAAGCTATATGAGGACCTTTTGTGTATTGTCATGATCATTATATCAAGCTTACAACAATGAGGATAATACATATTGTACTTAATGCCAGGTTGTTATATAATTAAAGAGAGTTGCTGAATAATGTGTCTAATGTCCAGTAAAATAAAAGAAATGTGCTTTTCTTTAGGACTTCAAATACATTTTAAAACTGTTAAAAACACTTTTCTTTTCTTTTTTTGTTGTTGTAATTTTTAAACTAATCTTAGACTAATTTTTAAACCCAGTTAAGAGAGGATATACATGGTCTGGTACATACAACAAGTAAATCATATAAATAGATGCTTAATTATGCAAACCATAAGACTAAAACCAACATAACTGGTGTGAAATGTAATTGCACATCACATACTGCACACTAAACTGTAGTCACCCAGTCTTTTAGGACAGAATCTTTTATCACTGCATCCATTCAACTCGTAAACATTACAGAGCCGTGCAAACATCTTAAAGCTTCCTTTACAACCATGCCAACAATTTAGTGGAATGCACGACCGTGACATAGCCAACAAAATGGGAAATGTATGTAACTTCCTTAATATTTTCACGAGCTTGCTTTGTCTGAGATGTGGGTCCAGAACATGCACATAGATGAATGACCCAGTGAGGAATCCGGCTGAGAGCTCAATGAAGTGACTGATGACATGCAAATTTAATATGTGGTTTCCACCGACTAAAGTGGAAGTGGAGGGGGGCCGCTATGGTGCAGCCCTGAGGCAGCTGATAAAGTAGAGCAACACAAGGGGAAGAAGGAAGCCTTTGTTCTAAAGAAGGAAAAATGAGGCAGAAAAGTTTAGGCTCATCACAGGATGCAGGCAAACAGCTTCAAAAATCCCACTGGGTCTGGGTAATAAGAGGAAGAGACGTTTATTCATATACTACACCTGCAAAACACTGCAGCTCTTTGAGCAGGATGCTGTGAGGAGAGGGATGTAGAAAGAATACACATGGAGTACATATGCAAGCAGGGTAGTAAGGTAGCTATTGTATCATTAATTAAATTATAATAAATATAAACTACTTTATAAAACCTGCTTATGTTTTGCTTTTTGTGTCGGAAAATCTAAAGTTACAGGTCTACCTCTGACAACATTCTGATACTGAAGACTCCTTCCAAAAATGATAAATAGATAGATAGGTAGATCCGACTGTATTGTCGTTGCTCAGTGCAGGTATAATGTAATGAAATGAAGTTAGCATCTGCCAGAAGTACAAATATTTGCATCGGGCAAATACAGAATAGCCTGCAAAAATAAGAGTAATAAATATAAGGAATACATAAAATAAAAACAAAAATAGGAATCTATGAAAAATCTAATAACAAATGTGTTATAGAATATTAGAATGTGCATCAATATACTGTAAATGCTTGCAGCCTGTCTGGGGTTTTGTCATAGAGAATTAATCAACACCTTGTGACCAATCAGGATTGAGCACTCAGCAGTGATGTTGTGCAAATAACAAGTAAAACAAACATTTCTTTTACACTGATTTCTTTTACACTGAAAAAAAATAAATCAAAACTATTCTGTCCATTTTGAAAATAGACAGGAAAGTGGTTGACGATACTAAGACAACACCATGAACAAGGTGTTATATAATGAAATATCAAGAATGAGGTGCTGACACTGGCACATAATATATGCTGCCCTGACTGCATTTATTGTATTAAACACTTTGTAAACATTTGACCACATTCGAAGGAGCAGTTATTCAACTCGAATCACATGCAGATGCAAGTCATCTGACAGGAATAGGTCTAATTTCTAGTATAGACTGTTTTCATGCTGAATTCCAGCATGTTAATTGAATCTGCTGTTCTGAGCCTCTTCTCAACTTCAATCACATGGCGGCTTTAATCGTTTTAGCAAGTCCTTTCCTAGGCTGCTGAAAGTCACTGGATTCCAAGGTGAGGTTCCTGACTGCCAATTAAACACCAGTTTAACGTCACTGATTTTATTATGTGTTTAAATAACACAAATAGTCTGACTCACCATGAATTTTAGCTCTGGATAGAAAACTGGTCAGCTGGGGAAAACAAGGTTATACAATAAAGATTTTATGGAAATAATGTAGGCTATGCGATGTGTGTATGGAGAGACACTTCAAGGGATTTGGTGTGTTTGACTGATGCAGCACGCAAAGCTGTATACAGATAGCTTTTCTTCCATTTAATTCTGCATTCAACTCAGAATTGAAAAATTGGAATTACAAAGTGCTGCAAAGTGGGAAGAAAACTTCAGAAGCCTCCATCTGTTAGCTACACTCTAGCAAACTGAGGTTAATGATATGATGATGTATATTTAATGCTGCATAACAGCAAACTGTATTGTCAATGTTACCAAATTAACAGGTTAATGTATGTTTGTTTATTATCTAAAGCAAATACTAGCATATACAGTATATCCCAGCTCTAGGTAAAGTGAATATCCATGTTGAATTTTTTTTGTCAATTTCGTTGTGGGGAATTGTGTGTCCAGCATACACACACATCAAACATTTGTTATTAAATTATGTAAATGTATGTTTATTTAATTAGTGATGTACAAATTTCATGTCATTCCAGAATATACACCAACAACATAATTTTATGCTTACTTGTGGATAATGTTGCCTGCTTTGACCAACATTACCTGCTTTGACCAACAGATGGCACATACAGGTGATTCAGTTACAATGTGCCCACTGTTGGCACTATACACAACCACTCTAGCAAATAAAAAAAATCACCCTTTGGCTGTGACTTTGAGACTGATTTGCCAAGAAAGTATCATGATTTCACTTGATACCCATGCAGGAGAAAGGGGAAATTGGGACAGTACATTACAGCTGGAATGTAGATTCCCTGAATCAGAGATAATGATAATGCCTTATCATCATCATTGCAAGTAATAAATAATTGTAAACTTAGTATCAAAATCCATGATACTCATCAAGTGTGATACAGGTGCACAGCAACAAATGGTACTAAAGTACACATTTTCTTGTAAGAGAAAGATAAAGGTACCCTGTATCAATGATAAATCTTTAACATTAATATAAAAATGTATCATTTAAATGATTTAAGGTGGAACAACAGACTATAGAAACTTTACATCTAAACCTTGACATTTCTAGGTGGAACATATATATATACTAAAGGTATACACCTGAAGGGTGTACACCTGAAGGCACTACCTGAGCAGAAAGAAATGGTATTGCCTAGGTGTGTATCCTTTATATTGAGACTGTAGCACTGTAAGTAAGTCAGGTAAATTTGGTTAGTTGTTTCTGGACAATTCATTTATTTATTTATTTATTTTCCATAACCAATTACTACTAATAATTCTTTAGTACTGTTGACAGACAAATATGGCAATACAGCAAATTAATTGATTGGTCTAAAATTGCTGTGAGTGTGAGTGTGGTATTGCTTCTTTTGGAGACTAGTGAAATAAATTGCAGGGTTTTTCTTATTACACATCACATTTTGATGGGACAGAATGACTAAATTGATATTTAAGACAAAAGTTTCTATATGATTCAATAAATCTGGTGTGCTTGCCCTCAAACAGGCTCTATCAAACACATATCGGGTTTCATTTCGAGATTTATACATTAATTTCTAGAGAAACAACACTGTAAAATCTCAGTAGCCTACCGCAGCTCTTAACAGTGATGAGGCCGCAAAAAGCCCATGTCGTATTTATGGAAAATAGATTTGTGCGTGTATATGTCACTGATTTACATTCGAGCTTATTTCATATGATGCCAATAAACTCTGTAGATTTACAGCCACGTGTAAATGTAATCCTGAATTTCGGGCTTTATCCATGCAGTGTTCGATATAGCCTATATTGCCGCAGATCAGAAATAAGAGACGCATCTGAAATGCAGAAACGTAATTTGTGGTTTTATTTTCTCTTGTGTTAATATGAAGGTTGCAAGAGAGATGCAATATGCATGCAGTGCATGCATTTCACACCGAGGTGAGAGGACTGATAGTAGGATTTCACTGTCTGAAAATCCGCTTTAAAGAAATTGTGCGGAATATTAATTGGGAAAGAAGTCATTAGAAAGACTGGTGATTGCTGTAATTAGGCTATTGCGCTCTTCATGTCCAGCCACCTATTTCCAACCTAACATTAAACTTGAATAGTGATAAATCCATAAGTGATGAGGTTATAGGAATACACGTGCAGAGACCAGTGGACCCTCAAGTGCATGAATAAAACGTCCACTTGTTGCCTTGTGGACGTGTCTGATAGAAATCTGACTTGGAAATCCGATGAAATTACCAACAGACCTCTTTTTTATTGTCCTGAGAGGTCATTAGGCTGCCAATTGGGTAATTATGGAAATGATCTGTTCGGCTCTTTGGGATGTTTTTCCCCTCCTCTGAGTCTCCGTCGTGGGAAAGTTCACCCGTAACTGCAAGTGTACCAGCAAAAATCAAATTAGTCAAAGAGATTGCATTAGTATTTATAGCCGGAGGCATCTGTAAAAGTGCGGAGACGAGAAGTTATGTAGGACTCCGAAGAGAGGGGGAATTATTGCCTAATGACAAAAGACCCGTACCTAAAGCCGACACTAAGGGTAATGAATTGGAGGCATTGATTGCATCTTGAAAGAGATATGCAGAGGTAAGAGGAGGGTGACATAATGATGCTTAGTGAGTATTAAGCCTCGGTGTGAAACACTGGTAATAGGGTTGTTGTAAAAAATGTTTGGGGTAGACTATCTTTATCCAACCGGTTGGGCTAATTTAATAAAACACTATCTATACTATTCCAATTGATAAAAATGATAATTAAATAAATCTAGCAATTAAAAAATATCCTGATACAGGATAATCAGTGATCTGCTTAATATATGCTTCAATTATTTAATAGGTTAATCATTGCATTATTTAGCAGTACATGTGTGGGGAGTGGTTAGCTTTTACCTTTATTCTAATATTTAGATCTTTTCCCTGGAAATGTGCATAGCCATTAGAGCACCTTTAAGACACACACACACACACACACACACACACACACACACACACACACACACACACACATACATATGTACAAGCTGGTGCTTGACGTTACCAGAAAAACCACGAGGAATGGTCTATGTTTGCTACCTTTTTTGTATAGAATAGAGTAGGTTAATACTGCAGATTTTGGCCCATCGTCAATGACATGTCCATGGAGTCCAGTGCAATGTTTAAAGACCAACCAACACCCCTGAACAAATAACTGACACCTCTCAATAGCCAATTTACTCTATATTGATTTTGGTCCGACGAGATATTGAGCCTTCGTTGGAGATAGAGGCATTAATTCAATTTCTCTGATCTGGATCGAATTTTACATTATTTTGGGGGACATTTTTCAACTCTAAAATCTCTAAAACCGGCAGGAAACCCACTGAGACTTTTGCTGGGGTGTAAATCATGTAATAATATTCAAGTATGATGTAGCCTAGTAAAATTACTAATATAGTGTTTTAAATAAATTCCAGCAGGTATATAATTAGTTACACATTTCCCACTACATTACTTTACTCTTGTCTCCATGGTAACAGATAATTAAAAAATAAAAGAGGGAAAATGCATTGTTACTCATAACTAAATAAACTTAATACATAAATATTTTATGCACTGTATTATTTTTTTCTGGGGTGTTATTTGCTGGTAACTCACCACGTCACTGAAGTCCCCATTAAAGGGTTTAAACATAGCGAGGTCCCGGATGCTACCACACGTGGGCGCTCTATGGACCAATCAGCGAGTTCACACGACAGCCAATCATCTCTATATAGTAACCCTCCATTAGGTTAATTGGCTCCTAAAACGCGTTTGGTAAAACTGGGTAAAGAAAACCATTGATTGGGAAAAAATTGACAGATTATTAGACTGGGGAAGGGGGTGGGGTAATCTGTAATTATAATTTGCACTGGTGTTCATGCGCCAGTGCCCATGAAGAGGTTGAGTTTTCTCAGGTCAGTGATGTATAAGATTGTGGACTGCATAAAAAAACACACACACATCTTAAAATTATATACTTAGGAAATCAATAATTGATTTAAATTCAGATGTAATCTGCAGTCGACATGCGTCAAAGATGCACATGAATTTTATAGGTTGTAAACTTTAAACTGTTAAAATTATTTTTGTTTGTTTGTCAACTTAACTAACACTTAAGGTAGGCCATGTAACACAGGACACATTCTCAAATTTTACAACTTACAAAAAATAATTATAAACTTCTTTTTCAGTTTGTTTATTGAGTTGACGATGATAAAAAAAATTCCGACCCTGAATTTAAAGAACATCTTTAAAGCTTTAATTTACACTGAGCTCGTGCCCTTAAAAACGTTGGTAATTCTGCAGTATAGCTGTGCGCATTTGCAGTGTGTGTATCACGAAACCTTTTTGAGAAACACAAGCGTTGTTTGAGCATTTGTGCAATGTTGACTGAATGCTTTGTACGTATTATACGTATCTAAATCACACCATTTACAAGCAGAAACACACCGTTCAAATAACACCCTGTGGTCGCGCTAATGTGCTACTTCAGCGCTGCTCTAAACGACAATGAGCCGTACAAACCGGGTAACATCACACACACTTAACAGCGTACATTGGCATGTTAATCTGACTAGCCGTTTTCCCACCCCTACAGTACTCCATAACACTCCACTGTACGAGTCGTGCTGAGCTGGGAGATGGTAGGATCCACCAAGTATTAAAATGAAAAGGCCTGGTTTCCCCCAAAAGCATTTTAAACCTAAAGCTAAGGCCATAGAAATCCTAGTAAGCGTTTAGATTTAGGATTTGTTTCCCAAATGTGTTATTACATAGGCTGAGTACTTGAAAGGCCTCATTACTCTGGAGTGCTCCGTCAGTTCTGTTTGCATTTTATGCGAGAAAGATTCATGCATTACACACAGCAAAAAAAAAACTCTTATAGCATCCAACTTGTAATTTAATATTGATTACAATGCTAGTTTAGACATATTTATAATGTACATTAATGCCAGAATATGCAGACTAGAGACTGGTCATTGCGTTTTTATTATTTTTTTATTGTAGTTGGTATAAAATTACGCAAAATCAGACATCACATGACAGATGCAATTAATAAATCTGACTTTTCACCTACAGTTATAATGAACAGAATTTATTAAAACTAATATTTAAATTAAATCTTGAAATAATGGCTGATCAAGAAAATATGGTAATATATTATATATTATCTAATTGCTGACAAACAACTGCCTGAAGTTGAGATGCTTCTGGCTTACACACACGCATGGAAAGCATTACTGCGCCACTGAGTATAGGTAAGTATTACCATGCAGATTTTATCATATGGGATTTGGACACAGAATTTTTTCTTACCCTGAAGCACGAAGCGCACTTTATGTTTTCACTGTTGTTGGCTTTAAGAAAGAAAGAAAGAAAGAAATCTAAGAATACATATTTTAGAATTATCTCAGAAATACGCATAACGTATTTTTTTTACATTGCTGAATGGATTGATGGATGCACGGTTACAGAGATTATTATTATTATTATTATTATTATTATTATTATTATTATTATTATTATTATTATTATTATTATTATTAGCAGCAGCAGCAGCAGCAATAGCTTCGGGTCAATTGTCAATTTCCGTGTCAATGTTTGTCTAATAGCAGTGTTCATGTTGCATTCATCGTTGGTCTTCAAAAACAAGGCAAATAAATAAATAAATAAATATTTTCTAATCCCTGTGGTCTGTCGTTAGACATGTGTTTATAGTGTTAAAGTCAGGGTTGAAATGCCCAAGATATGACAGGGAGGGTTTAGGGAGCGCAGCATAGATTTTCTGTTTAGGCCGCGCGGTGATCCTACAGAAGGGACTGTTAAAAATGAGCTGGATCATACTGTTTGACAGAAAGCTGCAGGTTGATAGAGTGGATCCTTCGGGGGGTGAGGATAGTGAATTCAGGGGGAAAGGAGCCTGAGATCCTGCCTTCTGGTGCGGGTACAGCCTTGGGGAATCACGGTGTCGAGCATGGAAAATCCCATTAAGGATCGCATTTAAATGAAAAGTCATTTTTAACACGAGTATACACATGACATGGACGTTTTCCTTTCAGCTGAAGAGGAAGGGGATCTTTTTTCCCTACGAATTACGCGTTTTATTTTTAATTAAACCTGACATGCTGATAATTCCGAGTTGGTGCAAAAATAATTGACATAATAACCGTAATTAAAAGCGCGCTAACAATGCCATTAATTTATCACCCTGTTTTACAGCCTCCCACTCCAACAGTCTGATAATGAGTTCAGTGATGTGCCTTTTCCAGACTTGTCTTTGATTAAAGACTTTAGGCTCTGCAAAACTGAACCAGTACAGACTGGTGGCTGTTTCAACAAATTACCCCAAGATCAGTGAAAATAAATATACACATAAAAATTATATTACACATAAAAATCTGCTTCTGTATAGGTGGATTGAGAGCTGAACCTGAAGCTCACCTACTGTCAAAACTGAGGACTATCCTAATAAATGAAATTAAAATATAAGCTAATAGTGGAGACTGAATGATCAATGTTATTCTCTATGTGATTGTTTATTACCCTGTTGTTTTTACCTTTAACATGTTTTAAAGTAAATATTATCTCTACCATGTATATCTATCTCTATGTGGTCTGGCTTAAGCATCCACCCTAGCCATTACAGTCTCAAATCCACAGCATATTCTCTTGAATGGACACATTTACCCTGTACGCCCTTCAGTTTCTCCTCTTCTATATCTCTTTTTATTTGAGAGATGTAATTAGGCATAAAGTCTGGTGCTGCTTTGCTATTTGTGAGCCATTTGTTTCTGACCTTGCTGGATAATCACAGTGAGCGACTGGATCCGCTCCGTCACCTGCGCGCTGCAAACACTTCCCTTATTATTCTAAAAGCTTTAGTCGGACTAAGCCGTGCATGTGTGCTTAAATGCACATTTCATTAAGAAACTGAGGAAGGGAAATGACACACGAATTTATCGAGCTTCAAGAGATCACTGAAAGGACGAATGTGATCTCATTTTTGGATAATATGATGATATGACTTTTATGCATGTGCGATTTTCTTTAAAGCGCACTGACAAGAAAAACAACCACATTATGTATTTAAAATTAAAATAAATAAATGAAATTTGTTAATCTTAAAATCATAATTGATTTATGTGATGAGTATTATATATAGATTGAATGAGTATCTATATATTAAATCATAATCAAAATCCTATAATTTTTTCTTTAAAAATATGAATAATAGGAAACCAAGAATGAAATACTAAAATATAAATAAAAACAACTCAAATTTAGTGCTGTTTTCTTTTTTGACTGTCACGAAGGCAGAAGTGCTTTGGTTTCATCTGCTAAGTAGCTCGCATTGATAGACAGAAGATCACACGGGTCACCGTCTGCTTGCCAGCACAATACTTGTCTAATGGAGGGGTGGACATGGCCCGCGTTTCTCTTCAACACCATTATAAACGGCTTGATTTAATTAACCCCGCTTTTTCATTGACCACGTGAAAAAAAAAAAAGTCGCTCCGGTGACGTCTCCTGAGCGCGCGCCCCTTATAGAGCTGAGACGACGTGGTGCGAGTTTATCACGTTAAATATTAAATATCATCACATAGAAAAATAACCATTATACCATAGAGTGACGGGAGAGGGAGAGAGGGAGAAAGGGAGAGAGAGAGAGAGAGAGAGAGAGAAAAGAATTTCAAAATAATTAAAAGAAATAGCAGAGTTAAATTCAGTTGGATATAAATGCAAAATAAAAAATGCATTTATAAAAACAAATATTCATATTTTTAATTAACAGTTTATTTAATCATTTAATAAAAGCGCATTATTTTTATTTGTTATTATTATATATGTTCTGTTATTATATATATTTTTTACATAGCAAATTACATAAGTATTACAAAATTCAATTAGCATATATTATTATTATAATTATAATAATAATTATATTATTATCATTATTATTACTCAAGCTGTTGTTATACTGACAATATAAGCAGTTTTCTCAAACACTTTATTTTATCTGTTAAAAAGCTTAAACAATATGCTAAATAGCTCATGGCCGCGCTAACACATTTCCATGTCTCTGAAGCTGAGCTTTTCCAGTATAAAGTAATAAAGTAATTGGTCCTACTGTCAGTTAAAGATCTTTTCATTACGGCAGGTGGAGCCTCCTGAAACAAATCGATAAGAGGTTATAATTGCATGCTGCAAAATAAATGACAAATTTAGCCGTGGTCGAGTTTTTCCTCTTTATTCCGCGTGTGCATATAAAGAATAATCTATACGGTGGGCTGTAGCTCAGATCACATTCCACAATATTTACAGAGCAATGTAAAGTAATATAAAATAATAAGCATGCACTTAACACTTTCCATAAACCGTGTTACCTTGCACACCCCCATCTAGCACAATGACACTGAGCAACATTTTCTCACAGAGCTCCATATTCTCCATCCACATCCTTCTCCTCGGGAACATCCCCGCATGCGTCGCTCACCTTGGTGCTCGTGAATGGTCCGTGTTTTGCATTTTCGTGCTCGCTCATTTCCTACTTTTTTTCATATGCTAACGTGCGCCATGATTAGGTCGTTAGCACCTCCACAGAAACCCGTTAAGAAAGCTTTATTTGTAGGTTTCCCTATTGTTGGTGCGCAATTATTTCCCCCGACACGTATAACAAAATCGACGCAGCAGCCACGTAGCCTATGCGTAAAACTAGAGATTTTCTCCTCCGAATTTGCTTTATAATAGGACCAAATTATCAGGGCTGCAAAATATAAAAAAAAAATAGCTAAAATGCAGAAACAGTCTATAATAAAACATATAGTTTAATGCATCTGTTTTCTCTTTAACACAGTGTATTCTGTGTCCATATTTACGAGAAAATGCTTATATAGGCTAATACAAGCTAATGCACCTCAGAGCAGTAGATTTCTGTCATGCATATCAGTTATAAACTGGTCTACATGACGGACGGACGGACGGGCGGGCGGACGGAGGTGTAAGTGTGTTGCCGTGTTGTCCCATTTGTTGACAAGCGCGTGAAACAAACTTCAGGCTCGCGGCTCTTCGACAGAGGGAGACCGCCTGACGTCACGGGGTCACGTGACGGGGCTGATAGTATATCTTTAAGTGGAAAAACTATCCTAATCTATCAGACACTCGTTTTAAAACCCCTGCTCGGGAGGCATGCGTCATCACCTCTCTTTAGTCCAGAGTCAGCCGTGGTGAGCAGGTTTGGAGGAAATAACACAGGAGCAGGAGATCTGTGCACTGAAGTTTGTTGAAACTTCCCAAGAGCGCTCGGCTGGAGCAATATTTATCTGAAGTTTTGAGTTTTGCTTGTGACTGAGCTTGAGCTGCATTTAGTCAAGTGGTTGACATCCGAGGTGACCGCCGGAGCAGACTGCGCTCTTACCTTCCGACTCGGTTTTTCAGCCAGCCAAGCGCGCAGTAATGACCCTGTCAGGAAGCGGCAGCGCCAGCGACATGTCCGGTCAGACGGTGCTCACTGCAGAGGACGTGGACATAGATGTGGTCGGTGAAGGCGACGAGGGACTGGAGCGGGACAGCGAGTGCGGAAGCCCAGGCATGATGGTCGAGCCTGGAGACGATGGAGACGATCTGGAAGTGCACGAGCGCGCTACAGGCAGCCCGTGCGAGAGTGGCGGCGAGAATGAGCACAAAACAGGGGAGGAGAGCCAGGAGAGTGGCACTACCCCGGCGCCCAACAAGCCTAAGAGCAGCCTGGTGAAGCCGCCGTATTCCTACATCGCTCTTATCACAATGGCCATCCTGCAAAGCCCACAGAAGAAGCTGACGCTTAGCGGCATCTGCGAGTTCATCAGCAACCGCTTTCCGTACTACAGGGAGAAGTTCCCTGCATGGCAGAACTCCATCCGCCACAACCTGTCGCTCAACGACTGTTTTGTCAAGATCCCGCGAGAGCCGGGCAACCCGGGCAAAGGCAACTACTGGACTCTGGACCCGCAGTCTGAAGACATGTTCGACAACGGCAGCTTTTTGCGGAGAAGGAAGCGCTTCAAGAGGCAGCCGGACATTCTCCGGGAACAGACAGCTCTTGTCATGCAGAGTTTCGGTGCGTACGGCCTCGGGAGTCCTTACGGGCGCCACTACGGCCTCCACCCGGCCGCCGCGTATACCCACCCAGCCGCGCTACAGTATCCGTACATCCCTCCCGTGGGCCCCGTGCTCCCTCCAGCCGTCCCGCTTCTGCCGTCGGCAGAGGTGAACCGGAAGGCGTTCAGCTCGCAGCTCAGCCCGAGCCTCCAGCTGCAGCTTAATGGCCTGAGCGCAGCCGCCGCCGCAGCTGCCAGCACGGCGTCTATGATCAAGTCGGAGCCTTCGAGTCGGCCCTCGTTCAGCATAGAGAACATCATCGGCGTCTCCAGTAGCAGCGGGAGCGCACAGACTTTGTTGCGGCCGCCGGTCACGGTGCAGTCGGCGCTGTTGAGCGCGCATTCCCTCTCATCGTTAACGAGGAGCTCAGCCATCCTTAGCGTGCCTCCGACAAACCTCATCACGGGACAATTCTTACCTGCGTCCGCAGCAGCGGTATCCAAATGGCCTTCTCAGTGATAGACTCATTTTTTTAATATTTAAGGGAAGGGATGGGAAAGACTGTACAGCACGAACTAGGCAGCACTGGACGATTCGTCCACCTCAATGTAGCCATGTAAAGAAAAAATTAAAAAGAAAATATACAAAACGGAGGAATGCTTTCAGCACAGGTAATATTTGTAAATATTTGTATGAAGAAATGTACTTGTTCGACTTTCTGTTTTATTTTTCTTTTATTTGCTGTTCGAACTTTGACATTTTGTAGTCGAAAGTGTTTTATTTTAATTTCCATCACATATATGTGTTTTTCTCATTTGGAATCACAAGAAACGTTATTCGCTTATTAGGGTAATGTTTATTTCTGATTTAATTTTATTATGAAACACAAAATGTTCTTGTTCGAAAGCTGGACAAGTAGTCTGTTTATACAAAAAATAAATATATGTATTCTATGTAGCTATATTGTGTTGTAAATTGGATACATTTGTTAATAAATATTCAAATAAAATGACATCTATATTCTTAATTGCTTAATGATTTTCAACCTCAATTAGATTAACACAAAATGAAATCAGTTTATTACTTTATTAAACACTGGCGGTACACTCCTTAAATCACTTTTAATTACTTTTTAATATAATCGGTATAATTAATCACATTGTTTTAAATATGTAATTTTTTTACATGAAAGAAAGCATCGTAAAACGAAACATAATATGTTTAATCTATTTTATTGCTTGGGGGAAAAAAAACTATAGACGACCTGTATTTATTATTATATTCTTATATAGCCGATATTAATTCTTCTTGCTCAAAATGAATTTTACTTAAGAAAATATTTATTTTTTTATTTAAATGCTTATGGAATTAGCTATAACAAATAATAACTTTAAATATAAATAGCTATAAGCGTAAAATAGTAATATCTGCATTACAAATTTTAAAGTTTCAAAAGCAAAATTAGTTACTGCCTGAGAAATTATATCAAGAGATTATATTATATAATATAGTACATTTAACAATATTGTATACAAAAAGAATATAGTTTTTACTGTATATTTAAGGGTGACTAGGTGTTATTTTAAAAATGTCGCTTTTTGCTTTAACGCGCATTGTATAATATAGGCTTAATCCTACCATTACACACCGTTACATGTAATATTTAACTAACTTTAATTATTTTAATTAAATACATACATTTAAAACATTATTATGTGTTTTCTGTATTAAATCTGCTCGTTAACAGTAGTCTCACTATCATGGCCCCATGCTGTTTTATTAACACTCCAGTACTTGAATACAACCTAATACTTTACGCTGTCCTACTCTATTATATATTTTGGATAATAAAATGCCTGTGCAGTTGATCAGATGCACTTTATAGTGATGTACAGCGGCGATGTAAAATGTCCAAGTTGCTCTTCTAAATGCGGCTCTGTGTTTCACAGTTGTGTCTGTGGCTAATCAGCGCTACACAAACAGCAAATGGCGCACGGTGCACAGGGGTTAAGGGGCTATATTTAACTGATACCCATGGGAAAAGAGAAAGGACTTGCGTCTTAAATTCACTTTCGAGCAAAAGTAGCTGCCGAGAGTGACACCGGATAACGCCGAGCTCATTCCTCCACTATGCCTCCTTATTCTGTAAAATGTTTGATGCGCATTTCTGCCATGCCTGGCCTTCAACCCCGGTCATTTATTAAATAACATCATGCTTGATGCTGGGATTATTAAATATAGGAAATGTAGCATTGGGATAAACAGAATTTAGGAAATAAATTGATAGATATCGCAGAAGGGGGAAAGTCAACCTAGAATAATCATATTTTAAATGAATTACATTTTATTCACCCGAAATCCATTTCTGTATTGCTAGGCACGATGTTTACAGACATTTTAAACAGAATTTAAAAAATATATTATTGTAGGGTAATTTTTATTTCTATTTTGTTTTGTTTTAATATCTATTTTATATTGGTTATTTTTTTAAATAAAAAGAAAAACCAAATTAAAACAGGACTAGGATTTACTATAAATAAAGAAAACCAGGAATATTATTATAAACAGGAATATTATTATAAACAGGAATATTATTATAAACAGTCTTGAAATAAATATAGGCTGTATTTATGTGTATGTCTGGGGTAATGTTTTCGTTTCACAATTCCAGACTGCAGTCTTTATCTAAATCCACCTGGACACAAATAATAAACGCTGTGAGAATAAATAATTCAGCTCTGCAAGTGTTCATTTCGTATGGGTGATTTTTACAATCTACTATTTATGATCAAACATGAGAAGAAATAAATATATGATTTGCTTATTACCATTAATGATTACACATGGGGGCATGTTCACTGATGTGCTCTCAGATAGAAATGATACTGTGTGGGAGTATTAAAGCCACACAGTATACCACTAGGTGGAGCTTACACACACACACACACACACACACACACACACACACACACGCATACACACACCATCATCGTGCCAAAAAAATAATTCACACAAGAGTAATATTACTAGAGCTAAATGCAAAATAAACAGTACCAATGGCTACACCTAGCACCTCTATTGCACAAGACTGCAATAAGTCCTCATCTTTACAGGGTGTAAGATATGTTATAACCTGGACTTATGTCATTTATTTAGTCTAATCTGTAGGTCGATGCTTTAGACTACTAAAAAGCATTTAAAGAACAAGAAACAAGAAAAGAAATGTTAGTGTCCAGCTGTCCAATAAAGTGCGCAAAGGCGCATGTGCAGTAGTATTTATATTTTATGTTTATGTTTTAAAAATATATAATTTAATCACCTAAATAAAAACAAAGCATTCTATATTTGAATGAAGGTGATGTTACATGTGTTTGGAAAATTTTTACATCGAAAACAAATTACAAATAAATTATTTAAAATAAATAAATAGACACATAATTAGTAAATGTATCTAATATTTAACCTACAGTAGAATGTTTTTTTTATTTTATTTTATAAAATGCATAAACTACAAGACCTACAACCTACATGATAGTAGGTTGATGTGATATGTTATGATGAAAGTTTTATAACAAGATAAACTCGTGCGTAAAATGTGTCGCCTTTTTTCGGAAACGCTTGCACGTGGCAATGTAAAGTGGCTTGTTAATGTCTGCGGTCCACGGTGATAGAGAGAAAGTCGGATTCCTCTAAACACATAAACTAAGTTAAGCTGATGTGCCTAATATTTGATGTTCATATTAATGCTCATATTAAATATCAAACCAAGGACAAAAACTAGTTGAGGATATGAAATATTCAGTCAGACAGCCAAAGAGTAAGTGTACACAAGTGTGCGTGTGTGTGTGTGTGTGTGTGTGTGTGTGTGTGTGTGAGACTGGTCTAAGTTTAAGACTAGGCAATGCCTGACTGTAAGTGAAATCTTAGTAGTAGTACTTCTGTGTCTGTCTGTTGAAAGTTTGTGTGAAAATGTGTGGTCACTTTCCTCACCCTAATACCCTGCTGAGCCTCAAGGCAAGTGCTGTTCTGGTCAATCAGTGATCACTCTCAGAGGAACATGACCTTTACTGCCTCACCTGCTGTAGTGCATAGGCATTCCCACAACCTCAGGCTCAGCAGTGCTCAGACCTCCCATTATGCCCAGTTTGTGTTAAGATATCCTGAACATATTTTGGGTGATAATGGAAATCCAATTTTTCCATAGGCCTAAATTGTCGGATTATTCAAGGCAAAACCACGTCACTGCTCTAAAATTAAATATTATAATTAAATCCATACTATACTATACATATATTTTCTCTTCAATTATATACAGATATCATATTTGATGCATTTTCTTTCTGATTACTACAGTAAAATAAATAATTGACAATATTTTTGTGATTGTAGTCTTCATGGATGAATAAAAAAAGCATTTATTTTAGTTTTTATAAAGACAAAATGAATGTATATATGAGGCTATGGACAATGATTCTGAATCAGATCTCATTATAGGGACAGTGGTAAGTCAGGACAACAGGACAATCTCCTGGAGCAGATCATCAACAGTAAATGTGGATACAGCTGTTCCTGAATATTTAACAGGCACAGAGGTGAAGCAGTAAATGACAAAGTAAAGCTGGCACACAGGCGCATTAATAACTAATGCAGGAGACGGTAACTAATAGGCTGTTCATTGTAATGAAAATGTCATTGCAAATCAGCAGTCGTCCAAGGTTATTATTTATAAATGTTTCATGCGCCTACCACAAAGAAGCCTTATCCCGCGTTTGCCCAGAATAAAAACAAGGCACTGCCACAGAAGCCTCCTAAAGAGATATCTTAGCAAATAAACTAAAAAAGCAATTAAAACGGGCACAAATTCCATTAATAAAGCACCTTAACAGTGTCTTTGGTAAAGGTCAGAGACATACTGGAAATAAGAGCTACAGGACAAAATGTCAGGCTACAATAATGCATTTGTCATGTTGCCTTATACCAAAGTGATTTTGAATTCTTAATTCTGATTGGTCAGACAATGTTGATGAATTGTCGATAACAGCAGCTTTGAATATAGTGACTGCTACAAGGCAATTCACTGGTTTCTGTAGTAACAACATAGACAAGGACTGTTAAAAACTTGTAATTGTTGATGAAACAATAACAACAACAGCAACAATATAATAATTTTTAATACTAATATATTGTTGCTGTTATTAATAATAACTATAAATTCTTTCTATTTATATAGTGCTTTTCCAGCACTCCAAGGTGCTGTAGGTACATGCATACAAAAGTGCTGCATGTTTTCTTTGACCGTTTAACTTCAAAAGAGAGAAAAAAGGAGGCTGGTGAGTAAAACAGACAGTTTATAGCCTCTATAATGTAAATGATTATGGGAACAAACTTGTGCCATGGACAATCAATTGAATTGTTTCCTCAAAAGCCTTGAATCTTTTGCAGATATTAAAGTTCTAAAAATTACAAAAAATCATTGTCTTAAAGGTTCTGGGGTAATATCGCCATCTATGGATCTGTCCTGTCGTTATTTAGCAATCAGTCTGTCACCTCAGTGAGCGAGCTTGCTAGTAGGTAGCTAGCTTAGATCTTAGACCTTTTGGATGTTTAAAATGCTGGCTTCACGGACAAGACTTGTACAGTCTGAACTCTGATGCAATGCTGAATGCAAAAGCAGTGGAGTACCATTTTATCCTGGTGTTTGTAAAACTCCTTGATTGGTTTGGTGCTGCATATGAAGGATTATCATCGCCATATTAGAACATCTTGTTCAACTTTTTTTTTTTTTTTTTTTTTGGGGGGGGGGGGGGGGGGG
>JAOVVF010000017.1:20346968-20359493 GCA_028565595.1 Duopalatinus emarginatus | reverse complement strand
TGCCCCCTAGTGTTCACTGGTGTGTGTGTTTCACTACACGGATGGGTTAAATGCGGAGGTCACATTCCTTCTGTGTGACTAAAATACTGACTAAAATATGAGTAAAATACTCAAAAAGAAAAAAAATCTTTCTTTTTAAAAATCATATATAATATAATAAATAAGATTTATTTTTCACAGTTTGGGCCTGTTGCAAAGACGTTTTTTAATCATCAACTAAACAAGTACTTTAAATTCAAAAAAGTACCTTAAATTCATACTTTATTTTTATTTTTTTTGGCGAATAACAAATAGTCTGTAGTAATGCTGTCAAGTGATCAAGAAAGTGTGGACACTATGCATAAAGTAAACAGTACATGGCTGCAAGTTTCAACAATGCTTACATGTCAAAGTAGGTTTATCAGCATCTTCTGACATGCCAAAGTAACATCTGAGCCGACATGGTCGACTGTCCTAGACTGACTTTTGGTTTTCCTGGAAATGCCTATTTAACTCCTTGTAAACAGCGAGATGGAGAGGATCCTGGGAAAGCAGCTCCACCTGTAGTGGTTAATCCCGTCAGGAGCGTGGCAAATTTAGGGCAAGACTTTCATTTGTGTCATCTGGTTTGTCTGCATACCTTTCATCTAAACTCCACAAAACCCCATTGTGTTCAAGTAGTTTTGGGACCCAGTAATTGGAAACAAATGGAGCAAACCGCTAGAGAAGGAAATCAGTGTGAAAATCTTTAAGTATATGGATGAACATACAGCCCTATTTTGCATAGAACAGCCGCTTGAGGTTATTCATCTTTGGCCTTTGCTCACACTCATGCTTTCTGTCTCTATAGGAGGGCTTTTATTGTTGACATTCTGCCCTGCTCTATTGGCACTCTCTCTGGGCTTGCCTTGTTAGACAGCCCCCTTCTGTGGATGTCAATCCCTGAGCTGAAAGAAGACAAAAGCCGCCTTCGGTTGGCCAAACCGGTGAGCAGGTTTGGGGCGGTGCGAGCTGTCCATCAAAGGCAGACGTGCTGAATGCAGGTGGTGGGTGATGGTCTGCAGATAAGGAGTCTGAAAGGGTAAAGCGGAGGCTTCAGGAATACAGGTTCTTTATCGCTGGCTCTCATCTGGATGCTGTATATGATTTTCACAGGGCTGGCTGTGTTTACAGAAGACCACAGCAGCAGGAAGACAGGGTTTAGCTTATATAGGTCACAGCAGTCTGCTCGATGGGATTCTGAGACAAGGAACATTCTTTCATTTTGAGAGATTTTCTCGATCTCTGTCTCCTGCATTTTATCTGTCTTATCTATGTATGCATGAAAGCAATGTGTCTCATTTGGTCTTTATTTGTGGATCTCTCTATATCAGCATTTGTCTTTTGTTCCATTCTTTCTTTTGTTTTTCAGCCAACTTTCCTCCTCTTTTAATTTTCTTATTCCTGTGATTTTAGCATTTAATATGAGATGCCAGTAAGTGGAGCCAGGTAACTGTATTTCTTCATGTGTTCTCAGTTTCAGGACCTCGGGGACCTTAATGATCCAGCGGTCTTAATAACCGTGTTTTTGCTCCGATGTCATACTCTGTCATTTCAAATGCTTCACGATTTTGTGGGAGGAAAATCGGGGTTCTGTTCTATTTGTGATAGATGGCATTTGAGCTAAAATCCACACTAGACAGCCATAGACAATTCCCTTTGGCAAGTATTTGTCTCTTGTCATAATTGACATTGACAGCCCTCTGATTTGCTTTTGGCTTAAAACAGCTGAAAGAAGAACCTTTGAGGTGAAGCCAAAACCTCCATTTGTTATTCAGGAAGAAAGGTATAAAAATTTTGCTGACTTTTGCCTTCCTAAGGAATTTTGTAGCAATTTTACTCTAATTTATGCTAAGAAAAGGACCGCAAACCTGTTCACATCTCAGTTTTTTTATTTTTTTATTTTAGACATCTAAGGGCGTTTGTTAAGAAAATCTAATAAATACAGTAAAGTACTTAACAACTGTAAATACACCAATCAGCCATTGCATTAAAACTGTCCACCTTAAGAGGCCCCAAAACAGCTCAGATCCAGCAAGGTATGGATTCCCCAAGACCTCTGAAGGTGTGCTGTGGTATCTGGCAACAATGTGCTAGCAGTCTATCCTATAGTAGGTCTTGTATGGACCACTTTTCGTAGGTACTATCAACTGAATATTAGGGGGAAACCCCAAGAGACCTGCTGTTTTGAAGATACTCTTACCCAGTTGTTGCAGCATCAAAATTGGGTCAAAGTTGCTTAGATCTTTACACTTGACCATTTTTCCTGCTACCCACACATCAGCTTTGAGAACCGACTGTTAGTTCCTTCCTTATATATCTCACTTGAAAGGTGCCACTGAAATAAGATAATCAATGCTATTCACATGACCTGTCGGTGGTTTTGTGGTTTTAATGTTATGCATGATTGGTAGATATTAGAATATTAACTACATATTTATTTCTCATAAGACATTATGTTACTAATTAAAGTCTTACAAAAGCTGTTCATATGTAGTTTATTTCAACTTTCCAATACTGGAGTAGTGCAGTGAAGACTAGGTCTGGCTACTTGCAGTTTTTCAAAGAACTTGTAGGCATCACAGGCATCAAGATATAAACACAAATTCTCCTTTCTGAAAAAGTCCCGTCTATTAACACTCAAACTCAAAAAAAGGGTTGGAGCTAATTTTGCAAATACCTTTGGCAGAATAATTCATACATTTGTTGAAAAAAAAACTGCCCCTTAAACTATTATGTGTGTGAGCTTCAAGTACAAAGGGTTTTTCCTTTTTTTCTTTTTTTTTTTTTTTTTTTTTTAAAGTTCTCAGTATAAGCAATTGCCAAAATAACCATCCATGCCAATCGCAGGTATTGTATGCATGTAATAGAAGTTAGGTTAAAAACCAGTGTAGTATACCTTTAACATTATTTATGCTCCAGGGCACACATGTAGACTTTCAGACACACCGCATACTTTACTAATCTTCTTGAAGTCCAAACAATAAAGAAATATTCTACAAACAGCTAAGAATATGCAGACTGAAGCCCAGGAGAACTCATTTGCAGAAACATCTGGGTCCTTAAGAAAAGCTATAAGGTAATCTTACTTATAAACCATAGTTCAAAAGTCCTGAAGATTTCATTAATACACATTAGAACTGTTTCTTTCCCACTGTCACCGTGTATGTCTTCTAATCTTTCTACGAAGACTAACTTGAAAGTTGCTGCAGATGTTTATATAAGATTAAAGCTGACCCAGCTGTGCACATCTGGACCAGCTAGGAAATGTGTTTGGTGAGGAAACCAGACGCGTCTTTTTTTATATCAGTTTCCGGACAATGCTATTACTATTGGAAAAAGATGGTTTGATTAGACAAAAATTAGTTTTTATAATTGATTATTTTCCAGATGTTGTGTGTTTGAGGAAGTAGAAAGCTGCTTGAGCGTCTGATACTTTTCATTTCTCTGACCGCATCCAAGAGCTGCCTAATTTAATCGAATGATCTCAGACTCACGATTTCACATGTGTGCGCACACAAACATAACAGATAGCCAGAGCAGTGGCAGCCTTCAAGATTCTGAAGCTTGTAGCCAGAAAACACGCCTATAATCCAATTAAAATATGGAGCCTTGACCATTAAACCAGGAAACCCTGATACAATCCCTAACTAATCAGATGTATGTTTTAGAACAGGAAGCCTTTACTTGTTTCTACATGAGCTGGGGTCAAAGCATTGGGTTGGATTGATAGGGTAAATAGCCTCCCTCAAGGGCCCAACAGTGGGTGGATAGCTTAGCTCAAGGGCCCAACAGTGGCAGCTTGGTGATACTGGGACCTTCTGAATATTAACCCAGAACCTTAACTGTTGAGCCGCCATTGCCACTCACACATAGGTGAGCCCACATATATCCAATGCATTGTCATTTCAACATGATCCTCAGTATCTGCATTACAGTTTGCCAAAACTTTATTCCCAGCCAGTGGCATGCTGCGCCATGGTTCCCCTAATCGAGGCATCTCATCCTTCCCATATCAACGCCCCCTTCCCCCACCCTCCCCACCCCAAGTTTCAAGATTTTCCAGCTTGCTGCACATTACCAGGATAACAGCAGGAGACTGTGCATGCTTTAATGTTTTTCAGGCGTGTTTAATATGATGCAAGACAACAACAAAGCGAAACATCGATTCATAAGAGATGTGGCCGTGTCTGGCTCTTTCACCATTCGTTTCTGGACCAAAAGAAAGTGGGACCAGAAGGAAAACATTGATTGCTGTTCACACTCTATACAAGATTCCGTCCTTCAAAATGCCATGGCTCTGTTTCAAAAGTATCAGCTTTGCATTGACCAGATCCGGAATGCATGACTGCATTTATCACAACTTAGTAAGATTTTTAGTGTTCCCAGTGTGCAATATACTTGTCAGTGCCATGTTGTGGGTATTGTGAAACCGTTAACAGATGACTGTAGAAATTCAGCGTGTCATTATTTTTTTGTTGTCGTACTCCTGGAACATATTTCTCGGGATCGATTCGGATGGATGTTGTGTATGTGGATTTAAAAGGGTATGATTTTGATTAATAAGAGCTTTGAATAATGTAAGCAAAGAATTTCCTCTGCGTTCTTCCTTAGTCATTTTGGGGGCTTCTTTTGTTCTCCTCACGAACTGTTGTGGCACCGTTTCAAATGTTCTCTTGCAGAACATCTGAGGGTCAGAAAGTGGAAAAAGTCGAAGGACACATGTGGGCACCATGTGAAGAAGCGAGGCAATGATTTTGGAAAACTGAGTCACAAAACTGACGGTATAGGTTCAGTTGTTTATTAGCATTTTATGAAGCTGTGTTGTTTTTAAAATATACACATTTTTGGCTTTTACGCTAATTAATTTCAGACCCAGATAGAGCTTTGAGGACTAGCAATGTGCTTAAAGTCTTATATAAAGTTTGGTAGTTCTATAGTTGTTTTTGGTTCCATTTAGCAAAGCTGCGGGATAATACTTTTAATATCCACTGCTATTACTTACCTTAAATGTCTTTGAATGTCATGTGGTGTTGTCAAAACCTCAGGTTTACAGTTCTATCCAACCATCTAGCCAGGGGTTTTATTTTTTGTTGTTACAAATTCAGAGATAAGGGGACGGATTTATAGACTTTTCCATGCTTTTTTGATATAGACAGTTTTTAAACTTGTTTGTTACAGTATAGCAACTGTAGGTTTTTCATAACCAGGATAAGAGAAAGTCATTTCTTATAATTTCTTGCAAATACACTAATCACAAAATGTTTCAGTAACCATTGCCTGTCTATCCATGTTCTCCAGCAGCTTTCTTTAATTGTTTCCTGCTAAATATCCTGCTAATACATTAAACGTACATGCAGACACTTGAAATCAAGAAACCGAGTATCACCTAAATTCACAGCTAAAGTGCATTTTTTTAATATCAACTATGGTTAATCACTTTGTCATGTACTTTATATGCATTTTGTATGTATTTCTTTTTTTTTGCGTCTTATGTTTTAACCTTGTTTACAAGTTGTTATGAAGATATGGGCAAAAACATTTACTCACACAGGACAGACTTTTACACTGGTGAGTGGAGATGGATTGGACTGATGGTGTTGTGATAAGAGATCTGTCTTACCATCCTGGATCTGTCTTACCATACTGGATATTGAGATGTTCACTGAACTCTTGTGGAAGGCTAATTGCTAATCTGCTGGCTATTTTGTAAATGGTTTCATATCAGGACTATTTTAATTCAAGGTTCATTTATGTGAATTTGTTTGCTATCACTGTAATAAAGTGCTGTGAAGCATTAAAAATTGACAGTAATCGTTGGGTGTTAAAGTATGCGTTTGCAAAGGGCAATTCACCAGTTGATTTCCAATGGATTTATTATGTTTAAACATTATTGAATAATTTTGTCCTGGAGCCAAAGAAGTCATTTATTTTTACATATCCAAATCTAATAATTTTCATCTGTTTTGAAAGTCTATCAGGTTTAGAGTCCAAATCAACCACTACATTACTGCCAGTGATGTCACGTACAGCAGTTCAATCCATCTTTTCCCTTCACTTATAGAAAAGGATTTATTAAAGCTTAACTGGCTAAAAGTGAGGGATGTTTAATTTTGGGTTGGATCTGGCTTTACCTTTACTGTGGGCGACTGGAAGTATTTATGGTTTTTACTCTCCTTAGAGTCCAAGTTTAAGGGAAACAGTAAACGCAGCAGAAAGAGCATATGGAATATCTGCAGTCTGCCTTTAAAGTCCTGTACCATTTATCAGATAATTCCAAGGTCTTTTGCCTGGTTGTGTTATTTATTAGACTTTACTGAAGTGAGATCCAGCGATGTGAAAAGCTTCGCGGTGCCAAAAAGATTGTTATTGTCATGCTAAGAAGAAAGTTCCTCACTTAAACAAAAGTTGGGACAGACTAGAAAGGGCACATTAGTGCCGGCTGTTTAAACGTTAAATATCAACAGCTGTAAGGATGTCTATAGTAATTGTAACAAAGTTGTGTATATTTGACTTTCCGTTTCTGCCACTATAGCAGAAAACAATGTAGCGGCACTAGCGCCTCAGTGAATTCAGGGCATATTGTTCAATGGCTAATTAAAGTTTACATATAAAAATATTTATACTGGTGGAAATTCTCACACACACCTTCATAAATAATCTGACAAAAATGTCTGACAGGATTTAGTCATTTTCCTACATGCTACGTGCTTGTAATCTTTGCTAACGCTAAAACTAGCTAACCTGACAGGATTTTTAAGTCATATACATAACACCACTAACACTAGACTGCCTACCGTCAGCTGACCTGACGTGTTTTCTAAAAGGAGTTCAAGTTATATATGTAAATGTTTCTGTAATAATTTTAGGTGTTAAAAAACCTAGCCTGCTAGCTTTCATAAGCTATCATGAGAAGACAGGATTTTTAAGAAGTATTAATAAATGTTTGTAGTCTCTGCTGCTGTTAGCATACTACAATAATCTAATCTGACAGGATTTTTTATGTGATTTTTAATTCATATTAATAAATGTTTATTTCTTTGCTGCCAGCCATCTAGTGCAGCCATTGGCCTAGTCCTTAGGGAACCAGTCTCTTGACCGGAAGGTTGTGGGTTTGATCCCGGCCCAGGGCAAGACACGACTGAGGTGCCCTTGAGCAAGGTACCTAACCCCCCCAACTGCTCCCCAGGTGCTGTGGTTTGGGGCTGCCCCCCGCTCCGGGCAAGTGCGTACACTGCCCCCTAGTGTTCACAGGTGTGTGTGTGTGTGTGTGTTTCACTGCACGGATGGGTTAAATGCGGAGGTCACATTACTCTTTGCGCAAGAACAGTAGGCAAATAGTTCACTTTCACTTTAACTTCACTTTAGTTACCAAGAGCTAACTTGAAAGGATTTTTTACAAAAATTTAGAGCCATATTTATTTATTTTATAAATCCTGCTAATAAGTTAAAGATTTATTTTATTAAACTTTTCGCTATAAATCGTCAAACACAATGTTTCACTATTGTAAAGTTGCAAACGTACACATGTTTACAGTAACATGGACTAGACTTGACTGTGAATAGAACCGAACTTACTTTTTTTTTTCTTTAAGCTAGACACATTATTATACAGAAAATGAATGTCTCACAGAAACAAATAATAATATGTTACAGTGGTTGTTTTCTTAACCACTGGGGTTGACAGGACTGCTGTAAATTCTGACCATTATAAGGCCAGATTTGTGAGCTGCCGTAGAGTTTAAATCAAACCCTGACTTATTCTGTATCTCTTAAATCAGGATTCAGCAGCTTGTAAAGTCCACAATCATCTCTAACCTTTTAGATACATTTTATGGTAACTGTCAGTGCTACTTTCCACTACTGAACTTTATTTCCTATGAGACTTTACACTTGCCATGACGTCATTGGAAGAATTTTCTTGTCAAATATTATCGGACGTGCCCACAAAACGGTAACAAGTGTGCCATTCTTTCTGGATTTGTGCAGACATTTACTGTAGAGGTGGAACTCTGGTGAGTGACAGCCCGAGCAAAAACAAATAAAAAAGCCAGAATGTTTGTGTGGCCAATTGTGGGTTTAACCCTCTATTTGCATGTCATTATCGGCCTATGCTGGGCCACAAAGTGCTCATTCAGCCCTTTAACCCCTGCACGTTGGGACAGCACTGGCACTGGTAACAGTAGGAGACTCGCACTCGGTCGCGCACACACAGCTGCGAGAGTTGCCCAGAATTAGTTTCTGAAATGGCAGATGTCAGCTGGATGCCTGGGACTGGCATAGAATCTTGTTAGCCCATGTGGCTAGGTGCTGAAAGCAGGGATCTATCTGATGTGCCAAGGTGAAATTCAATCCTCTACAATGTAGATGCCAAAAGGGATCATGTATGTGTGGGTGTGTCCTCCAGACTATTCATTTCTTAAGGTTTGACGGAACGTTTACAGTTATAAAACGTGTGTGTATGCTGTCACTGTGTTACCCGCATATCTGCTGTTTTTAAAATGTGCATGATAGTGAATGTGTGTGTGCTTATTTAACGTTGGATGTGCCCAGTGCAGTGCAGTTTGAGATTCATCTACAACTCGGTGTATGTTTGTGTGTCTGTATAACAGTCGTATTACACCATACTATATGTACTATACTAAATAAGAATTACACCCTGAATCAAAATTGAGCCTGAATCGTGTGTGTGTGTGTGTGTGTGTGTGTGTGTGTGTGTGTGTGTGTGTGTGTGTGCACGCTTCTGTGCAGTAACCCTAAGTGATGCACAGAGTTGTCAGGCTCGTCGATCAACAAAGTTCTATTCATCAGACGTGACCTTTTCATACGACCTGCATTGTTTCCATAGGAAACGTCTCTGTCTTCACCACTGTTCTTATGTCTCCTGAGGCACCATCACTCAATCCATCAAGCTAACTCATGCTGAAGGCCTTGAAATTGTATTTTTTGTGGCAATCAAGCAAGATTGGGCAAGGCAAGGGAGCACAGTATTGTGCCTGTGTGTTAAATGAGAGCGAGGGGGGGAAGGGGGGTGTCATATCTGCTGAAAGACTGCAGTGGGGGTGGGAGAAGCACAGACGACTGGAATATACTCATCAAGTTTCATGTTTCAGGAATGTTTGCATGTGGGGCTACATGGAAAAGGAAATGTAATGTTACCTACTGTGATTTCATCATGTTCATAGACTCGGCCTTACTATAAATAATATTCAGCAGTAAAGGGGAATTTAAGTTTTTCTGCTAATAGCTAAAACAATAATAACTACAATATATTAATAAAAGTTTTGAACAGTATTCAGGCTATTCCCAGAATGAGTGAGGTTTAAAGCTGAATCCAATGGGAATGCTGCATACCACAGTGTCTGTTCTACAGAGGCTTGCTTTCACCACTTACCAGAAAATATTACTCACGATTGTGAGTTGCAACATTTTATCTTTTTGGCAGTTTATATCTCACAATTGTGACTTGTTATCCTGCAGATGTGATTTAGGGTTACTTTATGATTCTGCTTCTAACCAAGCCAAACCCATTGAAAAGCCACTCGCAGCTCAGTGGTATTTGTAGGTGAGGGATCTGGGATGTGAACGGACCTCTCCACCGCATCTCATAAATGCTTGATTGGGCTCACGTCGTCGGGCGAATGTGCAGGCCACACCCACAGAAATGGAATGTCTTATCCACCCGGCACCCACTATGATGGCTTATTTAAAATCTGAAATACTTCGCTTACCATGTGCATGCTGGCCAGTGTTCAACCTCGCTCACAAGGTTAGACAAAGACACCTTACAACTTACACAGAAGTGGGTTTTCTCAAGCCATTCCATGAGGTAATGCCACTTCGTAATCAATTTATACGCTGTTATCCCATGACGTTTGGTATTTCAGTGTATGCTTGTATTGTTGCGTTTTTGATTTTTTTTTGGAAACGGAATAACACAATGTAACTATTGTGCAGCTAAGTTGCACAAATATTACTCACTGGTGTGTCACAAACTTACAATACATAACGTTTGATATTAATTCTCAAATGTGATAAATATCAAACATTTCCATCATTTTTAAATATGGTGACTGATGCCTGCTATCCTTAATATGTAGTTAGACATATTCACAAAGCCTTTTTTCCTTAATGAGAGTTGCTTTTTTAGCAGCCAAAGACCAGACCCCAACCATCAGTGATGCACTACCATATTTTACAGTGGGTTTTATTTGATGCAAGTGTTCCATGTTTGTTGCCAAAGAGTTTCATTTTAGCCTCATTTAACCACACATCGTTCAGATTGTAGTTTTATGATGCTTGTTCATTTGCTGAATCTTGTGGGTTGCCTCTTCAAGAAGATCTCCTTTGAAGATTTTCTTTTTTGTGGCAGTTATAGCTCTGGGCTGCTGAGAAGGTCAGGGGTTCAAGCACGAGTGTTGGACCCTTGAGCAAGGCCCTTAACTCTGTCTGCTCCAGGGGGCAGTAACATGGCTGACCCTGCGCTCTGACCCTGGTTTCTTAACAAGCTGGGATAAGAGAGAAAAGAATTTGACAGTGCTGTCACGTATGTGTGACTACTAAAAACGGCTTCTTTTTATAAAAGTGTTTTTTAGCTGTATATTATTTCAGATCTTTGAATTAAAATCAGCCACATAAATTAATCCACAATAGTGCTCAACATATAAACCAGAATTTATATTTTAATCAGTAAATACAAATAGATGTCGCTAGCTAAAGCTAAAGTTTAATAAGTTGATGGCTAAAACTTAACCCTCCCTGAAGTAAATAAATTATCACTCTATATATTAGTAAATGTGCAGTCTATGCATCTTTTACTCCTTTTCCTACCTCCCAACAGAGTTTTTAGATAGTATTCTTTATCTGTGACCTAGTGAACCTTTATCAGGGTGTCATTATTGACAGAGACTTCCAGAGTTGCTGTGGATGAGAGTGTCTGCCAGATGTGTAAAAAAAAAAAGTGGGGGGGGAGGGGGGGCATGGAGATTTGGTTCATCTTTCAGATGCGAACCAATGAATCACCACCCCAGCAAAGCTGAAATTGCTCGATCTGTTTCATACCAATGACATGATGTACGAATTATGAGTGCAGAAGTCCATGACGGCACACACACAAAGCAAAATATGTGACCGAAATCATGAAAAGTGTCCTGGGATCCTTCCTGGAGAGTCTCCGGGGGGTCTGTCACAGGTCACCGGCGGTATGGACTAATGAGGCCACCCATGTCAGGTTCATGATCAGGACATTAACAAGCCTCACACATCGAAATAAACAGCTGTGAGGAGGGACGATGTGGAAGACTGAACAAAAATGACAGCAAGGCACAAATCACGGGGTAAGGAGTGCGTTTCTGGTGCGCACGTGTCTGTTTGCGTGTTCACATGACCGTTCTTCGCTCTTTGACACAGACCATTAGGGAGAGCTAGGAGTTTGCTGATGTCGGCACCTTTTACGAGTCTGCTGTAAAGTTCGAGAAATGTCTTGACACTGTAGGATCTGTTTAAAGTGATGCCAGTGTGGTGAGTGAGTTTGTTGTGAGACGTGTTTATAGAAGTACTCCAGATAGCGGCTCAGATAGAAACGGATGAGACTTAGTCCTTTTTCTGCCACCTTCTCTATTGAAAACCGCACTTAATGTAACCCTTCTTTAAAGGCTAAGCATTGCCTAACATGACGGTGTCAAACACATATATACAGAGGAATTTGAGTTCATCAACAGTCTTTTTTTTTTTTTTTTTTTTACAAATTTAAGAAATACAGCTCAAAAGACAGTTGTTTAGCTTCGCCCTTGTTTAGCCACACTTTTTGGAAACTGCCATATGAGTCGCACATTTGCCGTATGTGGCGGACAACAATACTAGTAGATGCACTCATGGTAATGCAAAAATGACAAATAGGGGTGTTTAATTTCCTTATGATATCCAGTCAGCCCCACTGTCGCTGCAAATTCAGAATTTCAGAAATATTATTGGAATCTGAAGCTCCAGCACTGGGAAATTCCCAGTCCAAGTCAATCATAATGGTGTTTTACCGCAGCATTGTTCACTGTCATCCACCTGTGATGTCACACGCAGTGTCAGGAATTTTCGTAGTGAGCTATTTTTTTCTGTAACTTTCAAAATCATCAATTTTAAAGCACATTAAGCTGCTATATTAATTTTAATCAACGTCTATATATTTCAGTATCTAAAACAATGTGAAATCACCAGGAGGTCCATTAGGTGGTGCTTAGCCTTCAACACTAGCAAGGGACAAAACAATCAGGTCACTCCAAATTTGTATGGATTTATTGGTTGGCATTCATTTATAGCAATTTCTATTGAATTTAATAATTAAGATTTAAATTGAGATTTTAGTAAAACTTCACTTTTTCCTTCTTCTGAAATCTTTAAAGTTCTACTCAAAACAGAAAACAGATTTTGGTTGTAATTTGGTGTGGTACAGTGGTAACATCATTGGCTCCCATGTGAGAGACCTGGGTTCGATTCCCGATCTGGGCAGCCAGT
>JAOVVF010000017.1:20218913-20234461 GCA_028565595.1 Duopalatinus emarginatus | reverse complement strand
TACTATGTTTATAAAACATGTTTTTATATTGTGTTTTATTTCATAGTGCTTTAACAATCTTCTTATACCACTAATGTGAAATTATTTCAGAAAACTGTATTAAGAAGCTGCCTTTATTTATGTGACATATTTATTGCAGCAGAGTGAAATTCTTTTTCCACATAACCCAGCTTGTTAGGAAGTTGGGCTCAGCCTGATGGTCAGCCAGGATACAGTGTCCCTGGAGCTGAGCGGGTTAGAGGGTCAGAGAGGAGCAGACCTTGCTCAAGGGCCCAACAATGGCAGATTGGTGGTGCTGGGGCTTGAACCCCCAACCTTCTAATCAGTAACTCAGAATTATTATTATTTTTCTTTTGATTTCTACCCAACAGTCCACAAAGTAAAGTCAGGTAGTACAGATATCAAAAAAATTACATATTGCAGACTATCCAACCACTTCATCCTACAATAATATTATGTCTTGATTCCAGTGTTATTAATTTAATCTGACTAAGATACTTTTATTCTTTTGCCCGTGTTACAGACATGGTGGACAAATGAAGAGCCTTCGTATGTGTGTGAGTTTTAAAAGGCTTTACTTCGGTTCTCAAATAGCTGCAAGCATAAAACAGTGAATATTTTGTCAGCTTTGAAGACGTGGCTGTACACAGCGCTCTGGAATCACAACCACTTTTACAGGACCCCACTAGCTGCCCTGGGTTACTAAATGCCTGAATGAACAATACAGTCTTGTTTTTTTTTTTTTACAAGGCATGCCTGCGATTACTAACAACGAACAGTGAAAATAAGAAATCAACAAAATAAGAAAATATATTTATAACATTTATAATATATATGACATATGTAATATAAATTAGTCTCACACCTGTATTAATTCAGTTTACAAGCAAGGCATAATCCAAGGCAGATGTACTGGCAGTTAAAGGGGCCCAGACCTTAACCACTGAGCCCCAAGGGGAAAAAATCTAACTTTTCTAACTTTACTACATGAATTTTTGTCTTGCAGGCTGTAGAGTCTGGACACTGTAGTGACTTAACCTAAAGCCTACTGTTTACAGGACAAGGCTGTTTGAGTGACATACAAAAGAGATCAGATGCACTGGGTGGAGTGTCTGAGAGAGAGACAACATTAGACAAACATTAGATTAATCTCTAAATCACTTAATCTCTGAATGTAGTTGTCTGTAATAACAAAAAGCATTAACCTCCCCAGTATATGTCGTCAGTTACGTAATAAGCAGAGACCTGAATTCCACTTTACTGTATTCAGGAACACGATGATCCGAGATCCATAACAGAGACATTGGACAATCAAAAGGAGTGTGACGACTGACTAGGCTTTGTGTGGAGATGAAAAGCTGAAAGGAGAAACGGGATAAGTAAGCAGGTACACCCTCACCCACACACGGACACACCCACCCAAGAACAAGACAAACCCTCAGTTGTCAGGTCATGTGATCTGTTGTTGTAGGTTACTTTATGTTTGACCTCTGGATAAAAGAGGGCACAGTCTGGGGCTGAGGACCTTGACCTAAAGAGAACAGGAACAAAAAGCCTTCTCAGTTTATCAAATAGTCAATCATCTTCCACTCTGGCCTCAGGCACTCACATTTTCTTTCATATTAACCGCTCAGTTTACAGTAAGCACCAGAGTCATCTGGACAGCTGAACTGCCCAAATGTTAACTTATTGTAAAAGAGTACACTGGAGTGTAATTTTATAGTAGAATGTCTGTACTATATATTTTGTATTTTTGCTTATTTATCACAGATTACACCAGAGACCTGGCCCATACGGCCACATACAGGACCATTAAACCACTCAACAGTCAACAATGCTCAGATTGACACCCTAAATCCCCATCTTAGCAAACAATTATTCATGTTCAAGTACATTCTTCAGTGACATATATAAATGATTTAGCTACTACAGTGTAGATAATTGGAATAATCGCCATAATTCGAGTACACACACCGAGATATATTTCTTATTTTGTTAATTTTGTTAACATCTTGTGTAAATAAATTTTAAAATAAAATTAAGAAAAAAAAACAAAACCCACAAGTTTCTTTTTATTATAAACATTCACAGTTATAAACATTTATTATAAGCAGCTTTAATAATGCAGATAATAGTCAGGCAATAATGTAAATGTTCTCATGTACACTCCAAAAATATCCACATTAGTTTTTTTTTCAATAGCAGCAGTAAGCCGTGGGTGAAGCAGCCGTGGCTTGAGATTAGAAAACTGGTCTAGGAAGGTTGCTGGTTTGATTCCCTACCAACAAGACACAACTGAAGTGGACTTGACTAACCCCTAACTGTTTCCAGGTTGTTGTAAATTGGGACGGCCCCACACTCCAGGCAAATGTGTGTGCACATTCAGTGGTGTGTGGGTGTGTGTTTCACTATGTAGTTGCATTAAAAGCAGAGATCAAATTCCTCTGTGTACAAACATAATAGGTCAATCGCATCACTTTTACTTTTGTATATTCTTTTTTTTTGTTGTTGCTTTTTTATGTTCTCGAGTTTGCTTTCTCCTGTTTATTTTTCTTCCTGTTTTGTTTCATTCATTTGTTTGTGTTTGTTTATTCTATTTTCTTTCTTTCTATGCCTATCACATTTCTTTCTTTCTTTTTCCTTTTTGTCTCCTTGTTTTTTTACTTTCCTTCTTTCATTTCAAGGTCAAAGTACTCTGTGTGCACACACAATAGGTCGAACACTTCACTTTCACTTTACGGTATTCTTGCCAGTGACTGTACAGACAATCAGAAAGAACTCATAGGGTGTGGTATCACATGATCTATATTTTCGAAGAATAGCACCTCCTGTAAGAACATCTAATTCACAGAGTTAGAGATGATCAAGGCCCAGTGCTGTGGCGTCTCATCATGCTGAAACATGATTTGTGATTGCTGTTCTTCCAATTATGGATAGACAAAGTGATCCAGATAGGAATGTCTAGGTGTGTAGGTACTGTGCTTGGTTTATAGAGGAACCCACATGCCTCCCCGTTGTGTAAATTATTTTTTTTTTCATTTAAGAAATGACATTCCTATCTTTTCTCTTTCATTATTATTATTATCACAGTATTTATACACTCATTAACATTTTATACTGAAGAGAATTTGTAAAGATAATTTGTAGACATCCTTGTACATTATGTTGTTGAAGCGGAATTATATATTTTTACATATTAACATAAGGTGTGTATGAAATCAGACACTGCCCAAAGCAGACATGGACACAACTGCAGGTGTTTATTGCACCAAAAGTGAACACAGTAATCAGTAAATCTAAGTCAGATGGGCTCAGGGTCAGGTGATGAGCAAACACAGTTTCAAAGGCAGGACAAGATCAAGATCGTAAATACGGGCAAAACATAAAACTAGAAATCTAAGCAACATGCGGCACGATACTTTACTCACAGGAAACCAGATACTTCACAAAGTAACAAAGGAAACAACAGGGTTTAAATAGGCTAAACAGAAACGTAGTTGAACATAATCAGGCAATCAACTGAACAGAAACCAGGCTGGGAAAACACAACTAACATTAAGTGGACTGAGAATGAGTGGGAAATGAAATATTCAGGTTTTTTTTTAATAAATAGAACTTAACCTTAGTTGTAAATTAAACATAAAAAATAACATATCTTGTGCAACAAAACTGTTATATTGTGAAACAATAACAATATCAAATGTATTTCTGGCACAGAATTGTTGCTAGGGTCTTATCATGTCAGATTTTAACATAGAACTGCTTTACAAAGCAAACAAATGACGCAACTGGTTTTCATTTACATGATGTACAGTAGATATGGGCAGTGGTGGACAGGAACAAAGTAAATGTAATTGGTTACTGTACTTAAGTAGTTTTTTGTGTATCTGTGCTTTACTGGAGTATTTTTATTTTGGGGGACTTTTACTTTAACTTCACTACATTTGAAAGTNNNNGTAACCAAGAGTGACTTTTTACATCAAATGAGTCAATTAATAAAGAGTCTTGTTACAAAAATGATAATAGGACATTAAAGCCATAGTAAATCATAATACTACAACTTTTGATACTTAAGTACATTTGAAGGTAATAAATACTTTTGTACTTTTACTCGAGTGAAAATCTAAACAGATGACTTTTACTTTTACTGGAGAAATATTTTACTTTGGGTATCTGTACTTTTACTCAACTACATGATTTGGGTACTTCGTCCACCACTGGATATGTGTATATGTTTATACAGGTTGAACTTCAGAGCCTGTAATAAGCCATCGTTTGCTATGGTGCACATTCTATGTTTGAGGATTTCTCGTCTCCAGCGTGTCTTTTCTTCTTATCAGCTATTATCAAGCCTTATGTGAGTTACATCAGTATGTGTTAAAGCAGTGAAAATACTACGCTATACCTCCACACCTCTCTAACCCCAGAAAGAGAATCAGAGCTCTTCCTATTGGTAGTGTGAGCTAAATACTAGCTGAAGTGAGAGCAGTAAAATGCAAAAACATTGTAATGTTTGTTCAAAGTTTCACAGAATACATTAAAATCAAAGGAAATTGAATTAGCGCTAAGAAGTAAGCAACTGTGGTCAGATAAAAAGCTAAAAAACACAGCCGTTAACTGAACTCCAGTATTCTTACACAGTCTTGGTCACGGACACAGATAAAACCATGAAAGACTGAGAGATGCCGAAAGATAGGAGTCTCCGAGCTCGAGGATTACAGATGCAGAAAGATAGAGGGGTCTCTAAGCTTACAACTCCTTTTGCCATGGAGGGGGGAGCAGGTCATCCATCACCTCAGCCCTCAGAGAGAGGAAAAACAGCATAATGCTCTTTAATGTCTTCCATATGCTTTGGGGGTTAGGGGTCCACCTCTTACCTCCATCACATTTTTTTTTTCAAACCTCTCCCTGTACCTCTTGTCTGGCCCCCTCTTTCTCCTTATCTCAAGCCTCTTGCTTGTTGCTCTGTTTAGCTCTTTCTCTCTCTCTTTCTCTCCTACTCTCTGTTTCTTTCTCAGCCTGTTTCCACTCAGACAATCTCTGCCTGAGGATAAAAACAAGGAGCCCAGGCTTCATCACAGGCCATTTTTACCATCTGAATGTCTTTACTCTGTTCTTTACACACCTGTAATCTCTCCACAGTACCCTAAAGTAAATTAAGACAAACAAAAACCTTTGAGAAGAATGTAACCTAATCTCATTTCCTCTTTAGTGAACTGAGATGGTCTCTCTGTGTCTGTGTGGGTTTCCTCTGGGTTCTCCGGTTTCCCATCCACCTCGGAAAACCATGCATGTAGGTCAATCAGCTATGCTAAACTGCCCCTAGGTTAAAAAGGTGTGAATGGTGCCCTGCATTCAACTTGCATCTTATCCAGGGTGTGTCCCTACCTCATTGACAGTGTTCCTGGGATAGGCTCCGGATAATGTGATTACTGAAGATGAACAAATGAATGCACGAATGAATAGTGTTATGAATAGGCCAGGGTAAACAAAGTCTCAGGGAGAATAAAGGAATGCCTGTTCTGGACTGGGTTAACAAAAAAAAAACAAACACAGGTTCATATCCTGATGATGCCACAGCCATCCATGACCGAAAACCCAGACCAGTAACATTGCTCATGCTCTCAGGGAACGAGTTGGCGTACACTTTCTCTCCCATGAATAGCTAATCATGGGCTTATATGAGCTCATGCATACAGAAGTGGGCAGGAGCATTTTCCTCAGAGTGTGTGATTCCACCCCTGATGTCGTAACTGATTGCTTACTGTGCTTGCAGTCTGAGGAATTCGACCTCTAGCGCCCCTAGTGTTCACTGTTTGTTTTACTGCACAAATGGGTTAAACATGGAGGTCACATTCCTGTGTGTGCAAGCACAGTAGGCAAATAGTTCACTTTCACTTCACTAATTAACACACATGCTAGGGGTAGTGAACAGCATTGTCAGTTTTAGGGGCGGGAGGGTCCGGGGCAGCCTTTATGCTTGGCGCCTAAGAAGCAGGTTCCTTGCTTAAGAGCTTTTCAGTCCTGTTTTTGGTACAGGGGATTGAACCTGCAATCTTCCAGTCACAAGACTCGGTCCATCATCTCAAGCCATGGCTGCCCAAAAGTGTGGGAGAGTGGGTTTTCGCTGTATGCTCCAGTTTCCTTCTACCTTTCAAAAACCATACATGGTAAGAGAATTGGATATAGTAAATTGCCTCTAGTTGTGGATGTGTAAGTGAATGGATATGTGAGTGAGGTACCCTGTGGTGGATCGGTGCTCTATCCCTGGGGTATTCCTGTCCTGCATGCAATGATTCTGGGTGGTCTCTGGACAAACCATGACCCACCCTGAAGGACTAAGTGGATAAGATCATGACTGACTACCAAATGCTTTCAGTTATTGTGGCTGTTCAAAACAAAATGCTACACGACAGAATAAACTTGCACAAAATGCTACCATATTGATTGTGATATTTGGTAGCTGGTACACACCAAACCCCAGAATCCTGATTCAAAGTACAACATGACTTCCAAAATCCACATGGAGAAAACAGGGATGACCCATCACCCTGTATACAAACTAAAATGCAATGCTACACAAGGTCTTTTGTCCAGCTGCACTGTTTTATCCATCGTCCACATGGCATCAGCCCTGGAGTAAAAGCACAGTTAGAAGTGAAGTGCTTTATATAGGTCTGGTATACGAGTTAGCTTTAAATTATTGTCATGGCAGGACAGGATCAGACTGAAAAGGAATTTTTGAGTGGATAATGATTTACGATGATGCTGGAGTTACCCTGAAGATATGGGCCCCAAAGCCTTAATAATATATGTTTCTGGGGAAAATCTGACAAACAAAGAACTTGTGACAGGTTTTGTGTAAGCTTTGCAAAAATATTAATCCCAGAACAGCAATTCAAAAGCACTGCTAAGCTATTTATGAAGGGCTGTGTATAGATATGACTGTTTAGCTGTTTAGCTCTGGATGTAGGCTTATTTTGTACAATTGCTGCAACATTAGCATAACATAATTAGCCTGTCTTTAGTATTGTATTTAGTATTTGATAGTGACATGGAATAGTGTCGTGTTTGTATTGTACATATGCACTGATCAGCCATATTAAAACCGCATGCCAAAACAGCTCTGACTGATCAACATATGGACCCCACAAGACCTCTGAAGATGTTCTGTGGTATCTGGCATGAGATATTAACAGCAGCTCCTTCTGTGGATCTTTTGTGGGATCAGACCAGACAGGCTAGCCTTCACACCCTTCTCATATGAGTGAGCCTTAGGCACCCATGACGTTGTTATTGGTTTACTGGGTGTCCATTTTTGGAACATATTTGGTAGGTGCTAACTACGGTATACTGGGACGTCTCACAAGACTAGACATCACAACTGTGTCATTGTCAAAGTAACTCCCATCAGGTTATCTCGTTGCAGTAGATGTACTGTATCTTCTCAAAGAAAATAAATTTTACACTTATGAGCATGGATTTTAGTGATTAGCCAAAACGTAAAGCTATGTAAGAACAACCTTGAGTCACATTTACATACATATAATAACTGAGTGACAGTGAAGATTTACTGATTTCATTAACCAACTGCCTACAGCAAAATAGTTCTACAGTCTAGATACAAAGCCGTCAGTGATCTATACACAGAAATATTTAAGTGCTTACCCTATATTCTTTACAACACTGCTGAGAAAAGCAGAGCATATACATATGAACAAAGACTAATTATTATTTTACTGAGAAATGAGACCTGTGTACTTCACAGTTGTGTAGATTGAGGCAGATGGTGCTTCATGTTAATGACATTTTCACCTGTTTGACATTGCAGCTTGGGGAACGTAGTATCTCAATCTGAGAGTCTAATCACTCCCACATCACAACTGTGGTCGGTGGACTTGTACACACTCCCAGCAGTGTCAAAACAAGCTGCAAACTCAGTGTTTAGTGCCGACAGAAATAGAAAATGGTTTCAGCTGGGAATCGGCTTAGCACTCAAAGCTTGTCTTGCTGCACTGATGTTGAAATGGCAAGAAGAAAAAAGGGGAAGGAGGGAGGGGGGGACTAGATTCAGTTTTATAGCTCAGGAAAAGGCTAGGAATAAGGTTGTCATGGCAACTGGGTTCATTAAAGCACCCCAAATCCAACAAAGAGATATCTCTGGGAAAAAAAAAGGACTTTAAAAGGAGTATGAAAAGAAAGTGAATATGTGGAGCCATTTATTTGCCAGTGCAAAAAGCAGTCTAGTGAGCGAAGCCCTTTTCCTGGGCCCTTTGTTTCTGTCTCTGCCAGCACACAGTGTTTTAACCATCTGCTCATTATTTACCCCAGTTTCACCAGACTCGTGCCCATTTCCTGAGTTTTCTCTTTAAAGGTAAGCTCTACAGCATCATTACCATTTGGAGAGAGAGAGAGGGAGAGGAAGAGAGAGAGAGAGAGATAAATCATCCCCCTTTCTGTCTAGACTTCCCTGTACTTCCATTTTCATCAGATGCTAGAGAATTATTACAGAGCTATATAGTTATGTAAGATTGCTATACATGGATCTGAGTGATTTAAAATATAGATGTGACTCATGGCAAACAGAAGCTGCTGCAGAACTGATGATTTATGTGGTGTCACTAAAATGAAATGCAATCATATGGCAGCATTTTAGAAGTTAAATTGTTCTCATAAACTCTTCCCTACTGCCTTTAATCGTCTCAGATGCTAGTCTTCTAATGTTTGTTTAATGTTCTTATAATCAGTCACATACAGTGTGCGTGGAGTTTGGGGAAATTCCATTGTTGTGCTTTACTGAATTCTGGTAAACAGTGTGGATATATGTAGAGAAAAAGAGACAGAGAGAGAGAGAGAGAGAGAGAGAGAGAGAGAGAGAGAGAGAGAGTATCACCACACTGATACTTCTGAGGTCCTTGGGCACCCATGACACTCTAGCTGGTTCACCAGTTGTTCTTCATTGGACACTTTTGGTTGGCACTTACCACTGCATACTGGGAAGACCCCAGTTGCTTTTTTGGAGATGCCCTGCCCTAGTCGTCTAGACATAACAACTTAGCCATTGTCAAAGTCACTCAGATCCTTATGTTTGCCTCTTTTTCCTGCTTTCAACAAATCAGCTTTGAGAACTGACTATTCACTTGCTGTCTAATATATCCCACCTCTTGACAGATGCCATTGTAAAGAGATAATCCGATCTGAGTCATGAACCAAATTGTGATGGCTAGTCTCCAAAATAGTAGGCCTAATAACGGTGTTCCTAGTATACAGTGTTTAGTACGTACCAAAATAATCCAAAGAAGGATAATCGGTAAACCAGTAACAGGGTCAAGGGCGCCCAAGTCTCACTTATGTGCATAGAGTGTGAAAGCTAGACTGTCTGTAGACTGTAGACTGTCATCTGATCCTATATAGATGATCCAAAGGAACTGCTACTAGCATCTTGTTGCCAGAAACTACAGAACACCTTCAAAGGTCTTATTAAGTCCATGCTTTTATGGCTCAGAGCTGTTTTGGTGGCCATTCATACATGCGGTTGTAATGTTAATGTTTAATTATGATAACCTGGTTTAGCAGGTGAGGTGATGTTAATGTTAAGGCTAATCAGTGTATGAGAATATATACACACACCAACACACTACTGAGACCTTTTCTAAAAAGATGTTGATTTTGCCTTTAGTTTCTCGACCACTTTATATATTCACACCATCCTTTCTTTCTTCATTTCTTCCTTTCTTCCATCTATCCATCCATCAAACCACCATCCATCCATTCAGGAGAAAGGTCACAGGATGGATTGTGTGTTTTGTTTTTTGTTTTTTAAACAAAGACATGGTTTAAGCTGTTAAGGTTTAACCATCAGTACTTAATATTCCTGTCTGTATGTAATAGACCCTGTGCAAAATTAGCTAAAACCATCTCTTTTTTTTACTATTCATATTGATGAGAAACCAAATGACAAGTCTGTGTTTAGCTAAGATCTGGTGTCTCTCAGGCACTTCCTTTAAGTTTGATCTGGTTGCTGTGCACAGAACTGTAGGTTGATATAATCACTTTAGTCCATGTTTTTACACTGATGAGAAAACCATTTTCTTGCTCTCAGTTTATTATAGCTTTGTGCTGGGTAAATTGTCAGGATTTAGTAAAGTAATTGTAATGTTTTCATTTGAGTGGTAATATCCTGGTACAGTTCATTGTGCAGTATGTGTATGACAGGGTTGTCTGTAAATTTTGTCCAATATTTTCCATAAATTTAATTTCCAGTGTCTGTTGCATTATGGGAAAGAACTCGCTTTTGCTTTTAACTGAACAAAACTGACCTTCTATATTTTATTCATCCTTGTACCTTAGATATTATATCTTCCCTGAGCATTAAACTGTCCTGCTTTTGGCATTCTCTCTATCTTACTCCCTCAGGTGACCTGGCAAATCTGCAGTCTACTTAAAACTAAATCTGACAGTGCAAGGTAGGCATTTGGACAAAAAAATGTACAGGAATGCAAGTCATATGTTCATATGTGAGCAATGTTTTGATTATGTAAAAAACAAGCAAAAGTGCATTTTATTATGCCTTAAAACTGCAGAGAGAATAATACATGATAAATCAAACCACATCCTACAGACATGTTAAACAAAGTAGAACATGTGAACGATCATGTGAAGGTATAGAAGGTAAAAAAAATAAAAATAAATCAAATAAAATAAAATAATAATAACAATAATAATAATAATATTAATAATAATAATAATAATCATTATTATTATTATTATAATTATTATTATTATTATGTGAAAATAAATGAATAATGTGTAACACATGTACACTGCCAGAAGTGCCAAAAAAACGGTACACCAGTCTAATACTGTCTACACCTCACAGAGGTATAGGACTGCAGAAATACGACAGGCTATGCACAGGCTTACAAAGATATTCTGTAGGCGGTGAACACCAAACTTCTTGCAGAATGGTCCACAGTTCTGAAATCAGGTGATTTAGTTGGTAATGGCAACTCAGGTGAGTGTTCTAATAATCATAATTTAGGATCTTTAGGTGTGTTTTGTCCTGTTGGAAGAGGTCAAACCCATCAGAATGGAAGCAGGACACAAACAGGTGTAACTTGTCACACTTTGATTTTACATTTCAGAGTATTTGTAGATGTTCCAGGCATCCTGTACATGTCTATAGATGTGTATCACCTTATATATGCACTGGTGGACTCAACCGACGGCATGCATAGGTGGCATTTCTATGTACTGTGTATAGGCTTGTCTGTACCAGTTCTGGCATTTTAGTGTATATTTCACATATAACCACATGTGTAAAAGGAATCACATGAGAAAATGGATTAAACATGTGACCGAAAGTATGTGGAAATATATGAATCATGTAACAGCAATCACATGTAAAGGAAAAACACATGCAGTATACATGCAAAACGTGTAAATGAGTGACTAATCAAGTTATTCATAAATAAAATTTCTGTACATAATTCATTTACATTAATGTGAAGTTTGCGTCTCTTCAGGATCTGAGTCATTTAACTAACGTCCTTTATTGGGTATGATAACACTGACATAATTGTCTCAGCAGACTTTGCTTGTCTCCCACTGTTTGTGTACACAGACATAGAAAGGGAGGCTGTATCACTTTCTCCTGCTGTGCTTATATTTTCCCCCAGAATTATTTCCAAGCTGCGTGAAAGGTGAGCATGACTAATGGGTGTGCTCATTTGACAGTCCTTAGTATCAAATTTTAACTAAATCATTCAAACGCACACGGAAGAGATTAAATACGAGTCGGATTGGTTTTTATCTTCACGTTTCTGACACTGGTGACTCCTGATATTGCTAATAAGACCTCCCAAAACACTTCTTCTATTTAATGAGGCTGGGAAAAGACAGGATTAGCATATGTTCTGGTTCTGCATGGACAGTGAATATGTCATAAGCCCTGTCTTTTTTTACATGCCTTGTCTGTTTGATCAGACGATATCCAGCCGTTATGTACAATCTTAACTTGTTTTCCACTGCTGGATCATACAAATGCATATTCGAAACTGCCAGCCATGCTGAACATGCTCATAAAATTTTCATATGAAGCAGGACGGCTGCACCAGGAGCGGCTTGAGCTCTTCCAGCATCTGGGCTCAGCAGGCATTGGCAGCAGCAGCGACAGGAGGAGGAGGAAAGGCTGGGGCTCCTTTTATCTCCTCTGGCTGTGGATCAAGCGGCATGTGCTGCAGCAGCTCCTCACATCTCTGTCTGTCCTGCCTCTTCATCCTCTTCTTCACCTCCTCTCTATTCATCTTTTACCAAACCGCTGGCTTGAGAAAGCACTGATGTAGCCCCAGATTGTACCTCAGAGAAGCCAGTGTGCCTCACCATAAGGGCATTGTGCAGAAAATAATGTGACTGCACTGCTGCAGAAAAAAAAGCCTTGGATAAAAAGAGAGTGCAGTTAATACTCTGTTCAGGAGAATTATTTTTTTTTTGTATAGTGCTGTAACAATAGGAATTGACACAAAGCAGCAGAAATCCAGATGTAGATTTAGATCCCTAATGTGCAAGCCAGAAGCGTCAGTGATGGAAAAACTCCTAGGGACAAAATGATGAAGAAATTGTGAGAGGAACAAAAGAAAAACCAAGCCTCCTCTGGGTGAAACCATATATATATTTTTTCCAAATATCAACTACTGAAACAGTATAGGCATGCAGTGATGCTTACATGAGTAAGCATTTAGTGATATACACTGAAGTGCCAGAAAAAATGGTACAGACTAAGCCTATGAAAAATACATAGCAATGCCACCTATGCACATCATTGGTTGTGCCCACTAGTTTGCATATAAAGCGACAGACATCTATGAATTGAAAATCAATGAGATGGCACTATTGTGAAATTCGAAAAAGATTCGAGAAAGAATGATTTGTTAAGTTTTGATAATGTTTGATAATCATTTTTTCTGTTTTAAAGCTTGTGTTTAAATGCATAAATAATCGTGCACCAATCTTGGTCAGTCATCTTTTATAGTCAAAGACGTACGTTTGTGGAATTCATTACCTTCCGAAAATCAAAACACAAAAAGATTTGAAAGTTTTTAATATAAAGGTAAAGCAATGGTTTAAACAGAAGCAAACCTGTGAACACACGATAAGTAATAGTGGCCTATAATATAAAAATGCACTCATTTTAAATGTAATCACTCGAATTGGTATGTTGTTTTATGTATTTTAAGCATGCCATAAGCTTATGCATTTAAAATGTATACATTTTTGTTTTATTTGTTGTTCAAAACCTAACCAGGGACTAGGGCTGCAAATTAGCTTACGCCTTAATAATTGTTATAATGTATTATTATAATGCCTTATATACATTACATCTGGTGTATTTTAGGTAACAATGTTTATCTGTATTGTCCCTATTAAATAAACTATTTAAAAAATTAATGAAAGCTTCATAATAGTATGGGGTTTGTTTATCTAGCATTCCATGGGGCCCTGATATGTCTACAAATGTTTTTGACAGGTGATCGCTGTGTGCCTCATTTTGGATGAGTTATACCAGTTCATGTCCTGCATTTATTCTGATGCGTTTGGCCTCTTCCAACAGGACACAACACATCTAGAGATGCCAAATTATGGTTAGTGAAACATTCATCTGCATTTGAGGTTTTGCCAGGAAGTATGCTCCATTATATTTTTACACCCGTGGGGGACCTATCAGGTATTACACTGGCATACCAGTTTTACTGGCACTTTAGAGTACACTATATAACCAAATGTATGTATATAACATCAAATTCCAAAACACATGGGGATTAATATTGGCTTGTTCCCTCGTTAATGCTGTAACAGCCTCTACTCTTCTGGGAAACCTTTACACTAGACTGTAAAACATAGCATTTAGCTACAAGAGCACAAGAGGTTGGGCAATGATGACCAGCCTGAAAGTGTTCATTGGGACAGAGTTCAGGGTTCTTCCACACCAACACTGGCAAACTATGTTTATATCGATGCCACTTTGTTCACAGTAAAGCATACAAAGACATTTGGAACAATTGTGTAGGCCTGACTTTGTAGGGCAAGAACTAAATATGGATGTGATTAGGTGTTCACAAATTTTGGAGGAGAATAAGAAAGAATTAAAAAATAAAGAAAAAATGAGACATTGTGATCCTTACTATGATCTTTCGGAAATTGGCATGATGCAACTTATATAAGGTATATGTAAAATGTAGTTATGCACATGGACACTTGTTTTATATCTTGTTTACATATAATACACCAATCATACATACATACATACATACATACAACCATACATCAACATCTGCCAAAATTGCTCTGACCTGTTGAAGCATGGACTCCACAAGACCTCCACCTCTCAAGGTGTTCTGTCATTCCTAGCACCAAAATGTCAGCACTAGATCTTTGGTGAGATCAGTTGGATCTACGGACCAGACTAGTTAGACTTCACCCCTGACACACATCAGTGAGCTTTGACCCATGACCCATGACCTTGTCACTGGTTCAGAGATTGTCCTTCCTTGGACCACATTTGGTAGGTACTAACCACTGTATACCAGGAACACCCTATAAGACCTGCTGTTTTGGAAATGTCTGCACATAACAATTTGAACCTTGTCAAAGTCCCTCAGATCCTTACAGTTACCTGTTTGTCCTGCTTTCAAGATTTCAGGTTTGACAATGAACTGTTCACTCACTTTGTAATATATTTCACCCCTTGAAAGGTGCGAATGTAACAAGTTAATCAATGTTATTCACATTACCTGTCAGTGGTTTTAATGTCATGGCTAATTGGTGTATACTTTAGATACATATCTGTAAATAAAATGTCAGTAAGACACACATGGCACCACGACTGTGGGACTGCTCCGAAACCTTTTTTCTGGAAAAACATCTGACACTGACATAAAGTTAGCTTGGCTTTGCAAATCCCAGTTTGAGAACTACATAAGCAGTAGTCTTTCTGCTTCAGAAGCCCATAGTAATTAGACATCCCAGTATCTGGAGCTCTCAACTTCATTGCCAAAATGCTGGGTAATCTGGATAGCCACTGAACAACTTTTTTCTAAAATTCCCAGAAATTCAGCTGGAAAGCGGTTAGAAACTTAGACACTTGAGCTTATATTTTCAGCTGTTAAGTGAGCAGAAACTGGACATAATTCAGGTCCACTGGGGAAAGAACAATGTTGGGCTTGTTTCAAGCGTTCAAAGCCGCAGCATGACTGCTTTTTGATGTTGGGTATTAGTATTTAATCCTGTCATGACAAAGACCACTAACTTTAATGACTGTTGATCAGAGGAACTGCTGCTTTTGCCAAAACTGGACCAAAGCATGTCCAGATACCCAATTTATTTTGTACTAAATGATAATAAAATTATATTTTTAGGAATTACTCCAAATGTTCTCCTTCGCAACATTCTGAAAATTTGACCATTTCTCTCGAGGGAAGCTGCCCAGGTACTAGTCCAGTCTCTTGTCATCTCAAGACTGGACTACTGGAACTCTCTCTTGGCTGGTCTTT
>JAOVVF010000017.1:20174700-20196077 GCA_028565595.1 Duopalatinus emarginatus | reverse complement strand
ATACCAAACCACAAAGAATTCCTTACTCACATACTTATGTGTTTGTTTGTTTGCTTGCTTGTTTATGTGCTTATTTAGTACAATATTCAGCAAGTAATAAATTAAAAAAATCCAAATGTGGGCCTTTTCCTTTAGAAGTTAAAGCATTTTGTATGGACAAGAATCTCTAAAAACTTCATGCATTTAACATACACAGTTAAAAAGAATTGACTTTCTGTTGCTCTTGTTTTTCTCTATAAACGAATGCAGATATAAGCTTGACTTTCTGCACAATATCTCCTGGGGATGGTGTTGTTTCCAGAAAGTGTGAAGTAACTCTGAAATGGTCAGTTGCTGGGATTTTACATGGTTTAATTAAATCGTTCACTTAACATTTTTTTCCTGTTGTGTTTTGCATCCATTTTTCATTGTGACTAAATTGATCACAATGTCCAGTTATGTCCTTGCATTGCCCAGCTTTAGGTAATAGACAGAAATTAATATAATCTTTATTTTATTTTTTATTTTTATTTTATTTAATTTTTAAACACATTGAATTTTTTTATTATAAATTTTTTGTTTATATTTTTACAATATCAGTGGTGATTACCTGTGATACCGTAATAATACTAGGTGTTGTGTGATTAAAAATTCACATGTAAGTATCAGCATGAAGCAGCTCAAATTTTTTCATCCAACACCACATCTCTGAGCGGACCAGATCTTTATTTTTCAAAGCCGTCTGTGTGCTTTTGTTAGTCTTCATTAGTTCATCGTGCTGTTTGTGCAGTCGGGCTTTCCCAGCTGTGTTTGCGAACTTTGCCTGGTCTTTCATCCCGATTGTCCTCTCTGTTTGGGTTTCTTCCCACAGCCCATGGCAAGTGTCGGTGTGTGTTTGCTTGCCTGCCTGCTCTTCAGAAAAGGTGGCAAGTGCCAAAACCAACCGTTACATTCCTGCACCAGGAACAAGGACTAGCTTTTGTTTTTTTGGATTAGCTCCAGCGGTAATTCACTTCTCACAGTCCCACAGAAACCGAGTCCGAAATTTGACACCAAATATGTCTGACTCGAGTTTCTTCGTCAGGTTTTGTGACTTGAGAGCTCAGAAACATAGTGAAAGAACAGAATCTAAGCAAACCTACACTACTCTGTGGACTGAGTTCAAAAAAGTGTTAAAAGCTGACTGACTTATAAATAAATACACTGACTTATATATATAAATAACCGGTCTTAATTGCATGACCCAAAAAGTGGAGTGTGTAGTTTTTAATGTGAAGTGTGCTAGAACATATAGCAGGGATTTAAGCTGCTGTACAGATTAGAGATCGACCGATATAGGTTTTTCTAAAACCGATGCCGATGTCGATATTTAGAGGTCAGGGTCAGCCGATGGCCGATCTGTGCTGCCGATTTTTAGGGCCGATATCTTAAAGTTTTTTCCTTTATTTGCATGCTAAAAAATCTTACTAATAATCAGTGGATGCACATCATTTCTAAACACTGACTTGAACCGTCTCTCGAATCTTACTTTTGTGCGCTTAAATATTTAACCAAAGTAAACCAAACAATATCGCTACACTGACCAAATATAAACATAAAAAAATTGTCAATCGTTTACATAAAAGTTTTAGAATATTTATCAAACTGAATCTTTTAAGTATGTTGGAGCATAAGTATAAACTTAATGTACATTTAAATAAAACAAATACAATTTTTATAAATAAAAAATCTATTAATCTATCTATCTGAAAAATACAGTATAAATACAATAAAAATATATAAAAAAATAATTAGTGGTGCTGCAAACACACTCGCAGCAACCAGCAACATTTGTGTTTCCTCTGAGGTCAGGTGGAGCCACTAATTTATACTTTTATATTTACCTCTAATAGTAAGTAAATAATAAAGTACATCAATTTTTAATGCAACAGTTTTGAATACTTAATTGTGCCTTTTATTATCTATCTATTAAACTAGAGGTTTAATGACCTCTTTGTCCAATTAGGGCTGCATAAGATATAATTTAATTGAGGCAATAATGATTTTAATGGTTAAACCTCTGGATTACTGATAAGAAGGTCAGTGAATCAAACACTGCCAATCTGCCACTGTCGAGTCCATGAACAAGACCCAGAACCCTCTCAGACTATGTATCATGTATGACCATGTGCTGTGACCCCATCTTCCTAACAAGCTAGCGTATATAAAGATCGATCTTCACTGTGCTGTAATGTATATGAAACAAATAAAGGCTCCTTCAGGGTAGTAGCTGTGTAGCGTAACTATTCAGGCGATTCGCATTGACCCATGAATTTATAAAGTGAATAGAAACCACTTACTGGTGACTGTGCTTGCACATGCAGAGGCATTTGTCCTCCACATGCAGTGTGTGTGTGTGTGTGTGTGTGTGTGTGTGTGTGTGTGTATTTATGTATGTATGTATATATATGTGCAGCCGTGGCCTAGTGGTTAGGGAACCAGTCTCATGACAGGAACGTCCCGGGTTCGATCTGTGCACAGGGGAAGACACGACTGAGGTGCCCTTGAGCAAGGCACCTAACTCCTAGTGTTCACTGGTGGGTTATGTTCCTCAGTGTAGAAGCCCAGTAGGCAAATAGTTAACTTTCACTTTCACTTTTACATGTGTATAATCATGCCGCCTAATACATTCCATATGTCTAAAACAATATGTTTTGTTCTTTTTCAAGGTACATTTTAATTACAGTGTGTAATAATACAGCACCACTATCTTAGTCCACATCATCCAACCTTAATTTTTCTGTTTTAAAATATTTCTGAAATTTTCAACGCAGGCTTCTGGGCATTACATATTAGATTCATTAGTCATGTGCCAGGGTGTGACGGACCAAATGCGACACACGCAGTTGCTTCACACTGTTTTACATATTGCTGGAGAGTGTGTACTGGTTGGGGAGAAAATATAAACCAGACATTGTGTTTGCATACGGGTGGCTTTTAATAGACTGAGTTTGCATGAGGCCTTTTGAGCAGGTGTGCTTTATTTCAATGTCTTGACTATATAATAAGCAGTAGAGAAAGGCTGATTTGGAAGGACAGGAAAGATGCTTTGTTAGCGGCTGGGAGAAAGGACCTTGCTTAGAACTCTGTTTAATAAGCTAGGCAGAAAACCTGTCTGAGTGAGCCTAATGGACTTTGGCAGCATTGTGGGTTCTTGCTCACTGATGCCTGTCTGTAACCAGGCCTGTGTGTGTGTGTGTGTGTGTGTGTGTGTGTGTGTGTGTGTGTGTGTGTGTGTGTGTGTGTGTGTGTGTGTGTGTATACTAGTACAGCACACAGCCTAAAGACGCTTTGTCCTTCAGAGCAGAGCTAGCAGCGGGATGGAGGCAACGGGTGAGCAGCGCTGATCCTAAACCCGGCAGTTCTCCTTGACCACTCAGATGGAGTTCCTCTGTTGGCCCTCTGTTCATGTTGGATTCCCTTCAAAAGAGCTTTCTGAAGTTAGCACGTATGCCAAGTACATGGTTAAAGCTTGCTGAACTGCTCTGCTGAAACACACACACACACACACACACACACACACATTCACACCCAGTGTTACTGTTTTTCAAATGTGACATGAAGTGCTTTGACAGTTTTTCAACAAGAAGAATGTTTTTTAACCTGGAAAACCCCTCCTATGTGAAGGAAACCGTGAAAGTGAACCACTCATTGACCTACTGTGTTGCGCACACACAAAAATTTGACCTTGCATTTAACCTATCCGTGCAGTGAAACACACATGCATGAAGCAGTGTACAAACAGGTCCGGACCGGTGGGCATCCCTAGCCATGGGACCCAAAGAGCAGTTAGGGGTCAGGTGCTTTACTCAAGGGCATTTCGGTCATGTCAAGGTCATGCTGTTATAAGAAAGTTAGAATCAATATGGTGTTGTGATATGGCTAGATGCAGAGTAGAGTATATAGCACAGAAGAGGCTCTTAATGAGGAATATTAGCAGGTTTAGTTCATTTATCCATCCATCTGGTCATCTAGCCAAGCCTAATGGAGGAGTATTCCAGCTTACAAGGTTCGGTTTGATTATGTTAAGTATTGGGTTAAAATTGGTCTGTACACCTGTTCACATTTTGGTTTAATAGATGTGCCAAGATAAGCAGAGCAGTGTTACTGATACAAACTGAATCGGATTATTTTCCCTATAGTAGTAGGTTCTATTACTCTTACACCACAGCAGTATGCCAGTTATAACATTTCTAATTGTTTAATACTTATAGTCATACTTAATATTTTGTCAAATGTCCACAAGATGACTTCATCATTTACAATGTAGCAGCTCCGAGTAGAAATATTGAAATATGACTGGAAAGTCATCCCCTGTGCCGACAAGACACAACCGACGTGCCCTCAAGCCCTCACCTAACTGCTCCCTGGGTGCCATGGATGGGGTTGGCCACCAAACCGGGCAAGTGTGTTTACTGTCCCCTAGTGTGTGTGTTTACTAGTGTGTGTTTGTGTGTGTGTGTGTGTGTGTGTGTGTGTGTGTGTGTTTCGTTGCATGAATAAGTTACAATATCTCCCAGAACTGAGTCCACCCCTGTGCAGTTTCATCCCCCCACGCCCAAGTGGTCACAATTAGTCCACTCGTGACAACAATCACAAGAATGGCAGAAGGCTTTTCAAAGAAACTAATAAAGCTCAGCTGCATTAACATTTCCATGCTACTGTGCAGTCAGATATTTGTCCCTGAATACTTGGGATGAAAGCATTAAACATTTTACACTTTGACATTGGCACATGCTGGACAGGGACGTTTTTGGCTCTGACCTGCCCAAGTGGATCTCCGTTTTAATCCACCAGATATTCCAAAGGTCTGCCGGCGAGCATGTGAACAATGCCAGCTGTATAGCTGTCACATACTCGAGTATAACCCAGGCCTTATAGTCCCACCACTGCTGGACAGTTCTAACCTGGATAAGAAACGTTCATGTTCTTTATGTGTACACTGAAGAGCCAGAAATACTGGCACAGTCTAATACTAGCCAGGTCTCCCAGGGGGCATGGATTCCATATGCCTGTAGACATCCTGTATAGACAATGAACACTTCAGAGTGCTTCGTGAAGAACGGTTCACAATTCTGGTGTATTCTCAGGTGTAGCATTTCTGTGTACCACATCATGTTGCATGGGATCCTAGATGTGTTCAATAACGTTGAGATTTGGTGACTTGGCGGCTCAAAATGGCAAAACCCTAAAATCAGACAAGTGTTCCTCTAACCATAGATTGCCGTCTCTAGATGTGTGTGGTGGCGCGATATCCTGTTAGAAGAGCCCAAACCCTTTAGAATGAATGCAGGACCTGAACAGGTGCCACTCTTCAGACAATTGGCACACGTAGGGTACCAGGTTTTTTTTTTTACAGACAGTACCAGGCTTTCTGGCACTTTAGGGCAGCCGTGGCCTAGTGGTTAGGGAACCGGTCTCATGACCGGAAGGTTGCAGGTTCGATCCCCATCCAGGGCAAGACACGACTGAGGTGCCATTGAGCAAGGCACCTAACTCCCCCAACTGCTCCCCGGGCGCCGTAGTTTGGGGCTGCCCCCCGCTCTGGGCAAGTGTGTTCACTGCCCCCCTAGTGTTCACTGATGTGTGTGTTTCACTGCACGGATGGGTTAAATGCGGAGGTCACATTCCAAGGCAAAATAGTTTACATTAAAATAGTTCACTTTACTGCATTATTTTCATTAACTTCTGTACGCTGTCTAAACAGCTAGAATACTAGAATAAAGAGAATAACTATCCAGCTATCACATGCCTCCTATTTCTGTGAAAAACAGATGATGTTTTTAACAGCTCTCCGAAAAGCTGTACTTTCCTTTAGAAAAATCCCTGCAGGTCTGATCCCTGTGAATGACTTTCATCCTGTCAGCTGGCATCCCCGCCACCCGCCTGAACCAGGGCATGAGGTCATCAGGACACAGAGAGGACACGCATTCCCAACAGTTCTTACTTGTTAGTTGAATGTGTTCACAAAATGGCAAAGTAGACTCTGTTATGTTGTATATTTGCACAGTTGGGGTATGTTGGCTCCAAGAATTCAATTTTTCATGCTTTGTCGTTTAATATTGCGTTTATCATCGTTGCTTTGTTGGCACAGCCGAGCGGAGCAGATGAACGTCTTTAACTGTGTCTGTACTTTCGTCTGTGTTTTTTGCCATCTCGTTGAAAAAGATCGATAGTTTAAAGGTTTTTCATACCTTTCCAGTCTACAGCACGTCGTCCACTCAGGGTTTTCATTGCCATCGGAAAATACCTGATATTCCATCTGCTTGCAGACTCCTCAAAGACTCTACCTTCACAACTGCACAGTTCCTTAAACTGAAATCTGTACCTTGTTGGAGCACAATCCTAACAAGCGTTTCATGTGTTTAATGAGAACGCAGCTGTCCCACATGTGCACATCAGTTCCAACCCAGCTAGGATTCACTTGCATTGTTTCTCCAAATCGCAACTGTCCCCATTGTTCCACTGAATCAAGTCACTGCTGTTGTTGTTCTCTATTGCAGTTTTGCCCTGTTGGCAACACTGGATGTTGACCATTTCATGCACAAGCATGAAAAGTGCATTGGGAAAAATCCACATGAATTCCCATCTGACCAGTCACCATTTATATTGCATAGCCACTCAGGCATGGGTTATGTACCTGATCTAGGACCACATACGAAAGGTCTCGGGTCAGATTTTAAAACTGAAACGATTTTTCTAAATAAAAAAACACTGATCGGTGTCACATAGAGGTAGAAAATGGGATTTGTGTCATATTAACGTAGCTTAACAGTGCCGTGCTATTTTCTTTGTTTAACGTTGCTGCTCAGGAACAGTGAAAGATAAGATCTTTGAGTGTTTGGACATCTGTCTCTCTAGACATGATCTCATTTCTCATTTACCATTAAAAAAAACAAAGCGGGACCACCCTGTCCCCACTAAAAGATTTACTGCTGCTCTGTTTGTGGCTGGACTAATGCAAAAAGGTGCTTAAAACAATCCTGCTGAACTGAAACGCAGCTCTTTAGTCAGGACTCGGTGTGTGTTTTGGCAGCTCTAGATCGGAAACCTCAGCCTTAACAAGCCCACAAACCGTTCGATTGCATTGTTCTAGTCACTTCCAACAGACTAACTTGATTTGAGCTGCACTTTGTTTTTGGGTTCTTTTTCCTCATCTGTATGAGCACCAAAACCATGAAATCCAGCCTCCCATTTATCTTCCACTCTGCAGTTCCCTGAACCGTGAGCGTAAGCACTGCGCCTGCAGTTTAAATGCTTTCATTTAAACCCTAATGAGGTTAAAAAGCTCAAAACAAAGTGTATTATGAGCAGCTTTCTGGCTGCAGATGTGTCGGGTCCATTGGCGTGCGCCTGGCAGGTTCGGCTCAGCATGAAGGAGACCGGGCGCAAAGGGCAGCTCTTGCTGGCACAGCTCTCACCATCTGTGGGTGTTATGAGTTGGAGTGGCTCTATGGATTGGAAAAGCTTGCCATCGCGAGAGCCAGAACACCCGGCACATGGGCCTTGAAGGCATGCAAACTGGACACAGTCCTATAAATGGGATTAATTCACAACACAGACTGCAGACTTTACCTTTTCATTTTGCACAGAAGTGCCAGAAAAACTGGTACGTCAGTCTAATATCAGTAGGCAACCCATGAACCTTAAAAAAATGTTCCGTAGGCCATGAACATCATACATCCTGTCGACAATTCTGTTGTATTCCTAGGATTTGTAGGATTTCTGTGTTCCACAGCATCGCAGGTGATGATCTGGTGACTCATAACCCAAACCCAAATTATTTGGCGTCTCTAGACATATGTTGCAGTACATTGTCCTGTTAGAAGAAGCCAAACCCATCAGAATCAATGCAGGACATAGACTGGTGTAACCTTATAAGAAAGGAGGCAGACATAACGTTCACCTTTCAGTCACATTTGTAGAGACTGTACCAGTTTTGGTATTCTGTGTACCTGCTTCTGATTTTCAACTGCCAATCTGACTTTTGTTCAAAGAGGTGGGGTTTTGTATCATTGTGTTTAGAGAAGGTACATCATTGGCTCCCATGTGAGAGACCTGGGTTCGATTCCCGGTCTGGGCAGCCAGTCTGTGCTACACCAATACGGGTCCTTGGGCAAGACTCCTAACACTACGTTGGCCCACCAGTAACCTTGTAAGTCACTCTGGATAAGAGCGTCTGCCAAATGCCGTAAATGTAAATTAGAGTACATCTAGACTGAGTCAACATGCTGAGTACTGATTTGTTTGATACAGTACCTTCTACTGGTATTTATATCAGTGGTTATATCAGGGTATGGTTGGTGTGGTACAGTGGTAACATCATTGGGTTCCCATGTAAGAGACCTGGGTTCGATTCCCTGTCTGGGCAGCCAGTCTGTGCTACACCAATACGGGTCCTTGGGCAAGACTCCTAACACTACGTTGGCCTCCTGTAATACCAGTAACCTGGTAAGTCGCTCTGGATAAGAGCGTCTGCCAAATGCCGTAAATGTAAATGTAAATAGTTCAGGTCAAGCTCGGGTAGCAGAGATCAGTTCCCTGGATCAAACTGAACCAAATGTTACAGCCTCTTGCTTCAAATGAACTTGGGCCCAGAGAAAATATTGTCTGACACCATGTTAGGAATAAACTGGCTTATATTTAGTCAGAGGAATAAATGAAAACAAAGGGGGAAAAGTGAAAAAAAAACCACAAGAATTTGTCAGTAGACTCTACAGTGGGAAGAAGAACAGGGTCGAACTTGTATGGGTTGGGAGGGTGGAGGAACAATCTCCCCTGACTAAATGCACAAATGTCACAACAACAGTTCCTCGGACTCGACAGGTATGAATGTCCACTGAGGCAAATCCAAAACAAGTCGAATGAAGGAAAAAGAAAAACTGTGTATGTTGTTTCATGCGTGTGGTATGTGCAACCTCGGGTAGTTTCAGGTAGTGTGTGTGTGTGTGTGTGCGTTTAGCTCTCAAGAAGAGAGGAATTACACCAATTAGCCATAACAGTGAAACCACTGACCGGCATAGTGAATAACATTGAACAACCTGTCATAAGGTGGGATATATTAGGCAGCAAATGAACAGTCAGTTCTCAAATTTGGTGTCTTGGAAGCAGGGCAACAGTAAGGGGCAAATTGTGATGGCCAGATGAGAGTCACAGCATCTTTAAAACAGAAGATCTAGTGGAGAGTTCCAGGTTTGCACTGGATAGTACTTATCAAATGTGGTCCAAGGAAAGACAACCACTGAACCAGGGATAAGAGGTCTTGGATTTTTTTGGGGGTCATTTTAGTCAAGAGGCTTGGAAATGGCACGGTTCCACTGTGGGTAGACGGATAGCTTTCAGGAACGTCGACCGGAGCGTTTACCATTACTCTCCCTCCTGTCCTGGACTTTCTCAGCATCATGTGAGGCCCATTTTGCTTTTGAAGCTTAGAATCTGGCACTGCCATACACAGGTCCTGCACACCTCCCAGATTTATTCAGAGAGACAGAATATGCAGAGTCACCCTCACATGTTTCTCGGCCAACTCTTGAAGGCAGCTATGCACAATGATCTAATTTTAGGTGCAGGAGCCTTAACATGGGGTCCTGCATTGGGGGATGATTTTATAATCTGAATTTTGAATTCACTGAGGCAGAGACTAACCCGGACTTGAAGAAGTGCTTTATAGATGTTTCCCACTTTCATAAAAATGGCAATATTTGGGATTTAGGTAACACCCTGACAGCAAAGGTAATGAATTTGTAATTCGATATGCCGGTTGCGACCATTTTTCATCCTCTCGAAAGTCCACTTCTTGCCAAACCCTGAAAAAAATTAAGCCGTACAAACTGATATTTAAGCCCTGGTTACGTTTCTGTCACATACCACAACCATAGTCGCAAGTGCTCTGCCTTCATTTCTTGGCCGAGTCCTGGATCAGATGTGCTGGAAGCCCTGCGGCTGCGGCCGCATGTGGAAAAGGGAAGGTAATAAAACACTGGGCCTCTCAACTGTTGTCGTTGTTACTCAGGCCCCCTTCACATGTGGAAACCATTATATCCTGTCTGCAGGACTGAAAGAAAACAGGCCGGGCCGTGAGCTGCAGATCTGCTCCAGATTCCGCTGCGTGACCCAGTCTCTCAGCGGGGCCCTCACTGTTTTTACAAAGAGGTTTTGTTATTGCAGAACGCCGGGCTCTGTCGGCCCTCCGCTCACACTCGCTCACTTTCTGCGTGGAAGAGCAGACACAGGACACACACATGCATACGCATACACATACACGGTCAGTCTGCAATCACTGATGGTACCCATTCTGACTTGCACTTAGTTAAATCATTCACACATGCTCGTGTGGTTCCTTCTTATTAACATAGTGTAATGTTTTACTTTTATTCGACAGGCTGAAGTGCCCAAGGGTCCTGGACTTTCAAAATTTTAGGAACCGTACTGTTTTGTCTGTCCTGCTTATTTGGTTCCATGGAAACGGTCACTTTTCTATGATGCTTCCCTTAAGTTTTTTTTTTTTAAGTCTTTTTTTCTTTTTAAGTATAAAGGGAGCCTTATTTTAAATAGCTCATGGTCCATTAAGATTATTGCAGAGTCAGTGTAAAAGTTAAAAATGGCATATTCGTTGTTTTTTTTTAAACATCTGCCAGAAAACATCTGAATCCACTGTTCTCGTTGGGCCTCGTTGGAAGATTGGCAAACTGAGTTTATGCTACCTCCATCCAAACTAGATCAGGATCTGACACACAGCATCAAGAACTTGAGTTTGCTCAAATCTCAGCTGGCAACAGGGTTATGTTGTGTGTAATCTGTGGCCAAAAAAGTTAAATATCCTGTAGATGTTTTTCCAATCCAGAACATTGTATTACTGGTTGGGTTGGTTACATGGTTGGGTTGGTGTAAGGGGTTAGGCGTTAGGGCTGCCTATCCTAGGGGTTAGGTGTTGGGGGTTAGGTGTTAGGGCTTGGGGTTTGGGTTACATATCCTATGGGTCAGATGTTATGGTTTAGGGGTTAGGCGTTAAGGGCTTTGGGTTAGGGTTACCTATCCTGTGGGTTTGGGTATAGAGGTTGTGGTTTTGGTTTGTGTTTTTCTATCCTAGGGGTTAGGGTTTAGGGGTTGGGTTTTGGTTACCTATCCTAGGGGTTGGGGTTTGGGCTTGGCTACCTGTGCTAGGGGTTAGGGTTTAAGGGTTAAAGTTACCCATTGCTGTAAGCTGGTATTTGGAACTCTGTGTACATGGAAGCCAGAGAAGTGAACAAAGACACTTCATGGCTTATTTATGAAGCCGCTAAGGCTGAGACCTTGTTGTATGAAGCCGAGTGTCCACTACTTGGGCTATAGTGGATCTCTCCAGACTGACCATTGTGATTTGGTTAAACACAAGGTTCACACAGTAATAGGTTTAAAAAACCTGTTTAGCTAGTAAGCAGTTAATAATGCCCGGTTTGTATGAGTGCCATGGCAAGATTTGTGTTTGTGCATGTGTGTGTGTGTGTGTGTGTGGTGCAGGGTTGTGTGACACTTTAATAAACAATTCATTTGAATAAGACACTGTTACATAAATGCGTTTAGACGTCTGGCTTGTTATTCGTGATGAATTTGCTTTCGTGTGCACTACATCATAGCAGCTGAGGTTTTAGTCAGCGGATCATGTTTGAAAGACATCGGTTTTTTGGATTGCTGCATATCCAGATGCAGGAATTCAGATTTTTTTTCCTGCTGTGTCCTTGGAACCACAAAAGAAAAAAGAATGTGTGCGAGTACCTTGTTTTTGTGAAACGTCAGAAAATGTCAGCAAACACACTGACTTTCCTGACTATATTAGCATGTTTGTCGGCATAATTATGTCAGCGGAAGACCGTGACAAAGGGGTGTGTGTGTGTGTGTGTGTGTGTGTGTGTGTGTGTGTGTGTGTGTGTGTGTGTGTGTGTGTGTGTGTTGGTGGTGGCAAAAAATAGAAAACTCACATCAGAAGGAAAGCATGGGGACCTCATTCTAGGCCAGCGGCCTTTGTAGTGCAATGAGCCTGTGGCTGCTGGGAGCGTGAGCTGGCAGTGAGGTGCAGAGGGAGGGGGATGAAGGTAGCAGCAGCAGGAAGCTCCACATCAGCACACACTCATGCCTTCTGTTCTCTGGGCTTTCATCTTCTCTGTTTGGACCCAGTTTCTCCATCCCCGCTACAGCAGCCAGACAGTCAGCTACATAACAACAGGCAGAAAAATAATACACCCTCAGCCGAATAGACAGATCCTGCATAGACGGCTTGTTTATTTATAAACATATAAATACTATAAATATAGAATATGTCTCCAAGGAAGGTGAGAATTAAACCAGCCTTAAATATATGATAAAGTGTTTTTTGTGTGTGTGTGCACATTGCAGGGCCTTTACTCTTATTCATGCTCGCTTTACTTTCTTCAACTGTTCTTGTGGCCAGAAGGTTGCCGGTTCAATCCCTGGTACCTAAGAGACATGACTGAAGTGCCTATCAGCAAGGCGTTAACTACCCCCAACCCCACCCCCACCTCCTCCCTAGGCACTGTGGACATGGGCTGACCACCGCTCTGGCCAAGTGTGTTTATTGCCCTTAGTGTGTGCATTCACTAGTGTGTGTTTTACTGCACACTCCTTCAATGCATTCCTGTTTATTCCTCTTCTTGTTTCATTCATTCATTTTATTTATTTTTTGTTCTGATATCCTAGTCTTTCTTTCTTTCTTTCTTTCTTTCTTCGTCTTTTTTTTCTTTTTCTCTTTCCTTTCTCTTTTATTTTCCCTCTCTCAGCTATATACCAGCATTCTGTTTTTTTTAGGAGAGGTGTACTGTAAGATTAAGGTTATCTTTATGGCTCAAAACCAGGCATGAGGAAACCTATGGGTGAGAGAGAGCGCAGATGGATGAGAGAGCTGATGTTTAAAAGAAAGCCAATTAATGGATGACCTAAGATGGCCTCATATTTTCCTGCATACAATGCACAATCTAAAACCCATTGCTTTATGTATAAATCTTAAGTACTATATTAGTTAGTTCCTACCATCCCGTGTTAGAACTTCACGTCCATGTGCATCCACAAGCAACAACCTACAAGCTCATCTGAGCCTGAACTCAGGGTTTACATGCCAGACTTTTGACATATCAGCTTGTAGATCAGACCTCACCTCGTGGTTTTAGATTCAGTCCCATGACTATCAAGCAGGATCTAAAGGAGGATTAGCGCCACCTTTCCCGCCATCCCTCGATGGTACAATTCCTAATTTAATGAGGATTATTTGGACAGACTTCTGGCTTTGAAGATGCATGGCCTGCTAACAGGTTTATGTCATTAGAGCGGAAGTTAGGGCACTATGTCATGAGTGCTATAAATGCTTCTCTTAGATGGTTTATTATTTTATATACAGAAAAGTTCCACTCAGATTAGATTTAGAGTTCAGAGCACTAGATTAAATATATGCAAAGTCAGGGTAATTTTAAAAATCTTATGGCTGATGCTGTGCTTGTTATTTGGGGGATGAATGAAGAGACGTGGGTGCATTTTTGAATTGAGTGCAGTGATGAACGTCTAGGCTTTGTCCGAGTCGATCTCCCCGGCCATGCCACGGTCGAAGTCAGCAAGCCTTGGATAAAGGGGACACTAAGCTTTTAGGCATTTCAGGCATCTATTGAACTGCAGTTCAGATTAACCTTTGGGTTAATGAGATTAATAATCTCTCAGGATGCCATTTCCTGAAGCCGAAGCAGCTATAGCCAGAACTCTTAGTGGGTTTGTTGTATGTGGATTTATTTTTGGTAGTCCTCAGGATTTGGTGTGTGAAAGCTAGGATGCAATGCCACTGTCTGTATCTGTTCAGTGCTCCAAATATTTGCATCCATATTTGTATTTAACACCAAAAGAGGGTATGGTCTGAACTGGAAGAAAGAGATGGAAATGTCAGGGTTGTGAGCATGGGGTCTGAATTCTTGGTTTTGATAGTTCCTCAACCTCAGCTACATCACTGGAGATGTATTTTATCATTTATATAGATGTATAATATAAACTATGCTGATCCTGACCAGGCAGTTGCTAAGGATGAGTGAATACAATGCACTATAATGGACAGATTAGATTACAGACTTTAATTCTCTGGCTACCTGCACTTTTGTTTTTGTTTATAATCACACTTCTGTGTCACCCAGATGAGGATGGGTTCCCTTATGAGTCTGGTTCCTCTCAAGGTTTCTTCCTTTTGTCATCTCAGAGAGTTTTTCCTTGCCACTGTCACCACCGGCTTGCTCATTAGGGATAAAATAAAAAAAAAAATTCTATAAATGTATATTTGACCCTTTTTATTATTTTCTGCAAAGCTTCTTTGCGACAATGTCCATTGTTAAAAGCGCTATATAAATAAAATAGAATTGAATTGAATTGAATAAACCATGTAAACATATATCCAGTGTTGAATACACTGGTTGGGTCGCCGTTTTGAATACGAGCTGGTTAAAGGCTAAGCACCACCTAATGGACATCCCTGGTGATTTCGCATTGTGTTAGATACTGAAATAGATATACATATAGACATAGAGAATTAAAATGGTAGCAGCTTAATTTGCTTTAACGTCACTGGTGGACAGCAGTGAACAACGCCGCAGTAATAGTAATTTGTAGTATATTTTGGGATTCCACTGTATGTTGAATTATTGCAACCAATATTTAATTTTTACAATTTTAAAAATACGGTTTAAAAGACTGTTTAGCCCCATCTACACTGTTTGGAAACTGTTGCGCGTGCAACATAGGTGGCGGACAACAACACTAGAAGATGCACTTACGGTAATGCAAAATGACAAAAAGATGTGTTGTTTTTGGTTGCAATAATTTAACGTACAGTGGAATCTCAAAATATACTATAAATTACTATACGTCTATAAATGTGCTCCAGTAAAATTAGTTAGTAAAATGAAAAAGATGCAAATAATAATGGTTAATAAATAGATATGTTGAAAGATTAATGAGATTTTTTTTTACTTTTTAGTTTCCTGTATAATAAATAAGACAGTTTCTAAACAGCATGGGCGGGGCTTACCAGCATGGGCGGGGCTTAAACCGTATTTTTTAAATTTGTAAAAATAAAAGGTTTTCTGTCTATAAATTAGGTACTCATTCCTTTGTATTTATGTTTTTGACACTTTCATATTAGGTGGTGCTTAGCCTTTAAGGGTTTTAAAAATGGATCGCGTATCAGTCTTTAGATCGGTACGTACTCGTGTCAGTGTTCCGATAATGTGCCGAGTAGGCTAGTGCTACACTGCAACCTTGGGCTACAACTAGCTTATATTACATGAACATTGTGCAGGTCCCATGTGCACACGATGCCGTCCTCATTTCGAGGTTTCACTCTGAATACGTGCCCTTCTGAAGGTTCAAGGACCTCTCACGCAGCAGGTTCGCCGTCTCTAGTTAGGGATCTCAGGTTTCAAGCTGTGAAATTCCTCCATGGCGTAGCCATAGATGTGAAAGCCATCAGAGCAGCTCGGGAAAACAAACCCTCCTGAGTGGGAGCCGAGTGCTCGCTGCTGCTTTTCATTTAACTTTATTATATACTGGGGAGTGTGAAAGCGTTTACTTTTGGATTCATCTTCATTCTAGTTCAGTGGGTGGATTTTTTTAGATATAGGATGCATTATTTGGCAGATAGCTGTCAGAGTATCATGCATATAATACAGGTTCATATGATAAGAAAAATGGGGTGTTTTCATACCAACCACGTAAGAACATTCTCTCTGCTTATTGGTCAGACCTGTCTGGGCCGGGAGTAAGAAAGTAAATACCAGGAAGAAGGTCCCGTGTTCTGGACTAGTGCACAATTCTATGCAGTTTGACATGTAACACTGGCAGAATTGGCGTTTATTCCTAGCTATAGTATGGTCAACATAATTGAACTATTTTGCCTTACTGTTTGCACACAGAAGGAACGTGACCTCCGCATTTGACCCATCCGTGCAGTGAAACACACACACCAGTGAACACTAGGGGGCAGTGAACACACTTGCGGGGAGTGGGGGGCAGCCCCTAACCACGGCGCCCGGGGAGCAGTTAGGGGAGTTAAATGGCTTGCTCAAGAGCACCTCAGTCGTGTCTTGCCCTGGGTGGGGATTGAACCCGGGACCGGTTCCCTAACCACTAGGCCATGGCTGCCAGGTTAACATACACCTACAGAATGCCGAATTTACTTTGAGGGCACATGGTTCATCAGATGGTTCTCACCCAAAAAAATGAGCCAATTAGTGCACCATAGGCCAAGAGCAATTTGTACAACAATTAGTTCGGCTAATTCGATTGGTCAGCTGGCGTTCCAATAGTTCTTACATGTTCTGTAACCTCACTGGAACACTTCACTGTGTTTCTCATGTCAAATCTCACTTCCTAGTTAGAAACAGTTACTAGGGTAGAGTTTGTATCATTGTCAGTGGACATGGCAAATTGTAGATTTAAGGAATCTTGCACAAATTTTTGTATTACAGCTCGAAACACAAGAAAGAGCTGCAATTATATTAAAACCCCCAACAGTATTAACGGTATTGTACAGATCAGTTTGAGCTAGCTAACAACAGGTGCTGTTGTAATATTCGCAGCTTCATCAGGATATATTTTTACTATTGGCCATATTGTGTCACATACTTGATGAAAAAGTCTCGTTTTTGGAACTGTTGCATAAAGAACTATTGCTATATGTGTATATATGGGATTATATTTATGGTACTTTTTGTAACAGCAGTAACATTTAAGCCATGGTGTTGGTGTGAAGAAGCCGGCCTTGTGAATGGTAGATCCCTCGTTCGATCTCTATTACCACCATGATGCAACTAAAATGCCCCAATCGCTTTTTTAAGGAATTTTTTATTTTTATTATTTTTTTTGTTTGCCTGTAGTAGAGAAGAGACTCTTATCTTTGAGTTTGGGGTGCCCAAGGTCCCACCAGCAATATGAAAATACAGTAAAGCAATTATCATTATACATTTACATTTACAGCATTTGGCAGACGCTCTTATCCAGAGCGACTTACAAGGTTATTAGTATTACAGGAGGCCAACGTAGTGTTAGGAGTCTTGCCCAAGAACCCTTATTGGTGTAGCACAGACTGGCTGTCCAGACCGGTAATCGAACCCAGGTCTCTCACATGGAAACCCAATGATGTTACCACTGTACCACACCAACCAGAGCATAAACAGAGCTTATATGTCAAAAAAAATATCCTATGATGACTTGAAGTGTCATGTCTGGGGGAAGAGTCACAGATACAATCTCTCTGGGCTGAATATGGGAAGTAGCAGCAGTTAGACTTTTTTTTTCTTAGAGGTGGCCTGACATGGTCGATCAGTATGTAAGGAAAATCGAGTTGCTTATCAGAGATGTTTCTAAAGTAAGAGTTTATGCAGCTTGGATGGTTGTAAACTCTGCTTGTGCTGCAGAGTCAGTCATGAGAACTGTGCAGTCTTCATGCCTGGTTAATCTCTGAGATAACACGTCGTCCTGTTTTATTGCCAGCTCTACACATCGCTGCACAGCGTTGTTTGTGAGGATTAACATAGTTATATCAGGAGCGCAATATAAATGCCCTTGTTTGCACGCAGCTGCTTAGCTTGTTGCCAGTGTTTACGCGGTTTCAATAAGTGTGGAGCCGAAAGACAAGCGTTCGGTGTTTACTGGGCGCGAGGCGTCCGAATGAAGCACCTGCTGCCTGTGTTAAGCCCAGTGTGTAATTCTAACTGGTACCGTGTTGGATTAGGTTTATGGGCGGTCGCGGTGCCTGTGAGACCACCGACATGTCTTCTGTACTACAGTCCAGTAGTTACAAGCTTGTTTGACATTTTGTGAGATATGGTGTATATTGCCCGTGAAGCGTTTGGGGCTGTTATGGGGGAAATTTCCTACTATCAGATGACCCCAAGTGTGGACTAAAGCTGTCTCAAAAAAAAAAAAAAAAACACACACACACACACAGTCATATTTTTTCTATGCAATGTAATGCATTTCAGTCTGAAATTTGTGCCTGTATAATTTTAACAAATTCTTGTACATATTTTATTCTGCCTGTCCATATGACATCCTTTTTCCTAACACCACCCACCAGACATTAATATTCCTGAAGCAGACTCTCCACTGTTCATTAATATTCATCAGCTTGCTTATAAGCTTCTTATTCCCTCGTTCAGTATTTTATCATCCCACATGGATGCCTGGATAAAGGCTCCCAAATATCTCCCTCACCTCATCAGATAATATCCACAGACTTGTAGACTTGTACTTTACTACTACTGTCTACTAACTACTACTTAATACACTACACTGGACTTATTTCACACTATTATACTCACTCTTACACTGTATATTGTACACATGCTTTATTTTACAGTACGTATAGCAATGGTCAATGGTCCATACACGTATATTTATACAATCTATTCATGGCATTCAACATACTTCTGTGTATGTATATGTATTTATATAGAACCACAATTCTGTTTATATGCATTTTTATATTCATATTCGTCTTAAAAACAGCTATGTAAGTATCAGTTGCAGATCTCCTGAACAGAAATTTGCTGATTTATTATTTCATTTTACTAAAAGTGTGAATGGTCTGTGATTTTATGGATGACAAACTGGAGGAAAATGTGCTGAAATCTGGAGATTGTGATCATTTTCAGTAATTAAGTAAAGGTCTGTCTTGCTGCATTTCCTCACATTTAATTTAGTCCTCATGTTATGTGAGGAGCTGTGAGTTTCATCACAAATCATATACTAGTCAATTCAAATAGTTACCAGTTAACAGTTCTACTACTCAGCATTATTAGAGTTCGGTCTGTAATCACGCCATGGTTTGAATATGAAGCTCTGAGTGTGGATTCGAGTCTGTTTACCATCTGTTTATTATCAAATAAGACATTGTTTATTTCTTTTATTTCTTCTCTTTCTTTATTCTTATTCTTTTCTTCCTTTTATATTTCCCCATTGGAAATATTATTGCTTCCTGTTTCTCTTCTTTCCTTTCCCTTCCCTTCCCTTCCTGTCCCTTCCTGTCCCTTCCTGTCCCTTCCTGTCCCTTCACGTCCCTTCACGTCCCTTCACGTCCCTTCACGTCCCTTCACGTCCCATCACGTCCCTTCACGTCCCTTCACGTCCCTTCCTGTCCCCTTTCTTGCCCTGCCCTTGCCTTTCCTCTTTCCTTCCCCCTTTTGGTCCGTTCCTGTCCTGTCCGTTCCTGTCCTTTCCTTTTCTTTCCCTTTCCCTTTCCCTTTCACGTTCCCCTTCCATTTCCCCGGCCCTTCCTGTCCCCTTCACGTCCCTTCCTGTCCCCTTCATGTCCCTTCCTGTCCCCTTCACGTCCCTTCCCTTCCCTTCCCTTCCCTTCCCTTCCCTTCCCTTCCCTTCCCTTCCCTTCACCTCCTTTCCCTTCCCTTCCCCTCCTTTCCCTTCCCTTCCTTTCCCTTCCCTTCCCTTCCCTTCCCTTCCCGTCCATTCCCTTCCCTTCCCGCTTTTCTTCTCTCTTTCTTTCTGTCCTTCTTTCCTTTCATTGTTTGTATATGGTTCAGGACATAGCCTGTGTGGCTGAAATCATGATATGGTGAAAACAATCACAGCATGTTGTTCAGATCAGTCTCAAATGTGATGTCGAGATGAGTAACAAATTAAAGGGAAAAGCCAGTGGCTGTGTTATTTATTTACCTGGAATAGGCTCCATTTGTCCTCTTAGAATAAAGCATCACTGCAAATCAATGCAGCATCCATCAGACTGACCACTTTTATCCTGTAATGGTGGTAAGTGGTGGCCCAACACCTTCCTAAGACACTTTACCTTTAATAAATACAGGTTTTTATCTTTACTCAGTGTTTGCAGCACCTTTTTTTTACTCCAAACCACTAAAGCAAATAAGATGTTAAGTTTGGCTTACTGTAAATCTTACTTTATTTCCTTTAAGCCAAGCTCTTGCTGATTTAAGACACAAACAGTGTTCACCTTTTCTGTCTGTTCACTATTACAGCAGCTCTTTGAAGGAAAAGGCGTAATTAGTGAAAATTGGTTGAACAGCCGTAATTCAAAGAAAATGAGCGTTTACGTTAAAATGTTTCTACTTAGGAGGAGCACCTGATGGTGCATAATACCAGGCTTCAGCTAAATCACAGACACACACACACAGCTATAATCGTTCAAATGTGTATGCTGCCATATTACACATAAAACAACTGACAGGTGGCGTGAATATTATTTATTATCTTGTTACAGTGGTACCCGTCACAGGCTCGATATATTAGACAGCAGATAGTTCTTAAAGTCGATGGGTAGGAAACAGGAAAAATGGGCGAGTGTAAAGGACTGTGAGTTGTGCACAAGGGCCAGGTTGTGATTATTAGACGACTGGGTTCTTTTGGGCTGTTGCCAGTATGTCAGGTTTAATACCTAGCAAAAGCAGTCGAAAGAAAGGCATCCGATCAACCAGCGACAGTTCATGGGCATCCATCAGGGCTAGCCTGTCTGGTCTGATCCTACAGAAGATCAGAGCAGTTTAGACAGCTGCAATGGTAGGCGGTTATAATGTTATGGCTGTTCGGTGTATATTATAGACTGTGATGACTCTGCGGTTAGATTATATACTCCGATATACGCTATTATGTGGTATTATATCGTGTATTGAGACGTTTTGGCGCATTGATATGGATTTCGGGTTAAATCACTGGCTTGGAAAAACAAACCAAGCACAATTCCCGGCTTTTCCTTCATGCTTATAGACAGCAGGAAATACGATTTCCCATATTTCATTCTAGTTCATTCCAGTTCACTGAAATGGTCCTGTTTCCCAGTTTTCTTGGCAGCACATCTTACTGAGCCTTTATCTCTTTCTCTCTCGCCCCCACAGAGAATATTCAACTCCTTTGTGTACACGGAGAAAACTTCAAACGGCGAGACCGAGGTGCAGCAGGTGAGTAAATTCTCTCTTTCTGTGCGTGAGTGTGTGTGTGTGTGTGTGTGTGTGTGTGTGTGTGTGTGTGTGTGTGTGTGTGTGTGTGTGTGTTTAGTCTACAGGGGCAAAGGATGCCAATTAAAATTCGACAGTGGCTGTCTGGTTAGCTTTGAAGCTTACTTTGTGTTTGTGTTTGTCTACGCTGAAACACTGGAAATACCAAAGAGTAACCGGTTCTGCGCTGTACTTAAGCCATAACTTCCCCACTGGTGTATAACTGGTCCACATTTAATTATATATGTATACACTGAAGTACCAAAATTCTAATACACCCACTTTGTTTCGGAAATATCCTCCACCTTGGTGCCAGAACAGAGAAGAGTCTGGATGTTTGCCTTCCATGTGTCTTGGATGATGGTGGGTCGAGTCGGG